>VYZR01084010.1:0-11930 GCA_013400675.1 Oxylabes madagascariensis
AAGTAAGACAGAGGCAATTTGAATACTCTTCTACTCCTCTAAATTGGGCTCATGGTCACTTAACTTCCTTTCAAATGTGTTCACGCAAACAGTGGACAGGGATTATTGCACAATTACTGGCAAGGGTGCAACCCTTCACTGGGCTTTAATTCTCAGACTAAATGTATGCAACCTGCAGCACAGGTTGTCAGCATGTCTCAAGGACAGCCTTGCATCTTTTCAAGGTAACCATGGAGTTCATCTCCCATGTCAGGCAGCTGGTTCCCAAACTTAGCAGCTCCTTGGAAAGCCATAAATGGACATTCCTGTCCTTGGACACTTGGCTCAAAGAGTTTGGTAAGGGCTGTCTGCATGGGAAGATCTGGATCCAGAGTCAGCATCTGATACTGCCTGCATAATGCCTGTTGTTGGTGTATGTTCAGGTGTTTTCCAGAACAACAGTGCTCAGCAGCTTGTGGGATGGACAGTTAGGAATGTAGATATATGGGCATGGATGTTCTTTAAAAGTGTTTATTGGTTTTGCAAGTTCTTGTTTACCTGTTATTGCTGTGGAAAAAAAAGAAAAAAGATATCACATGGAGATGTTCAGATCTTTAAAGTGTCATAAAATGCACAACAAAAAAATCACTGACACCAAGAGCAAGCCAAAGAAGGCACCTCTCTTTATGTAAGACTAATGTCATAAAATATTTAAATCCTTTCAGAGTGTGTGGCTTTCAGCTCTTTCATGCAGATAAGTGTCAGACTGTCAGGCAGCTTTGCTTAAGGAACATGGCACTACCTATTAAACAATTTTTCTTAGTTTCCTAAGAAAACTGTCTAGTTAAATATTTCTCATCAAAAATAAAGCTTGATTCATCTTTTCATTCATCTCAGTTTTATTAGGTACTAACCTAGTTACTCAGCCAAATGTATTAGAAAGGTTTGATCTCTTTCTTTCTTCTTTTTTTTAAACTTTTTTGAGTTAGAAAACTTCCATGGCAATGTACCAGTCATTTATGCCTTTGGAGAATATCACTATCCATTCCTATTCTTAGAGCAAGTTACAGCCAGCATTTACTGCAAGGACACTACCCCTCATGGAGACATAAAAACATGTATTAGTCAACATAAGTGGGATAAGTGTCCCAGAGAGAAGGGGAAGACTAATAATATTTTACATATTCAGAAAATAATAATATTTTACATATTCAGATATTTTCTTGGTCCTCAGATCTTCCTGTATCATTATTTTGGCCCTAGAGTTTTGGGCTTTTTTGGGGGTTTTTTATTTGGCTTAGGGAGGGAGGTGTAGGCTTGTGGGGGGTTTTGGTTTGGTTTGGGTTTGGTTTCTTTTTGGGGATTATTTTTTTTATTTTGCTTTCTGTCTGGGCCTTTTTTGCTAAAAGATTCTTTCTCCTTTTGCCTCATCTCACTAGGAAGGAGCCTCTTCCTACTGACTCCAATTATGCATATGTTGTTCCTTTACGGTGGTGCTGAGATTTTTCTGAATAGTTCTGTCCATCCTTCTCTGAAGTTTTTAACCCCACTAAAAATCTTTTAGTAAGGATCCTTACAGCTGCATTCACAGTTTCTGCAACTAAAGTACAATCTTCCTCTGGTATCATCTTGGGTTACCCCCGAGTCTTGTCCTGCATCCCAGGCAGACTCTTTGAAAGGGAACAAAATCAAGATCACACACACCTTTCAGTCTGTCCTTTTCCCTCCTGTTCTAGTGGAACTAGGGCATCTTCCACTAGTTCAGGATGACAGGATGGCTTGAGAAGGCTGAACTTTCCTCTGAAGTATAGGGCTCATTTCAGTGGTTTTAGTTTGAAATTCAGATGATTTAATTTTCTTTGCACAGAAATGAACTGCTAAATTCATAGCATGGAAAGTCATGAGGTACTGCCCTCTCCTGGGTTTTCTCTGCATTGGGGAACACCAGTACAGCCATGTACCACTGGAGACTGTCTTCTAAATTTTCAAAATCACCAGAGTTGCACTGATGAACTTACAATCTTTAGTTGCTTTAGCACTAAAGTAACAATTTTATTCCTACTTCTGTTGAGCCTTATATCATGTAATTGGTTTCTGAGTATCCAATATTTTTCATCTCACCTTTTTAAGTTCCAGGTTTCCCGTTTAAGGTAAAAACACTTAAAATATTTGTAAGTCTGTGGTTTTGCAGTAGCAGTTGTAAGAATGGCGCTTTGCCATTCACTGTGATGCTGAAACTCCCATTAGGCTCATAGTCATACCCTGGTTTATTACTACCACTGCTTTCTGTTGTTACACACTGACTTAGCTCCTGAATTATTTCCATCCTAGGGCAGAAGGGATAAATCTCTATACACGTTTCATGTTTTTGCTTTCAAGAATAAAATATTAGAATACATTTTTTAAAAATATATTAGAAAAGCTGACCACATCAAATCCAGTGAATTCAAGTATCCTTTTGCATCTCTAAAAACACCAACATGCCTTCTCTCTCACAGACATACAAGTCCTGCATGACTCTCTTCTTTTATTTGTTTTCACCAACTCAAAAATCAGTTCAGTAGCATAAAGACTTGCTTGTGAGTGGCTTGCAGCAGTACAGAAAAGCCTGATCCCCTGGCTTTGTTTTTGTTATGGGAAATTTTAACACTGCAACATATGCTAAATTTTCTTGGAACTGCTTTCATACATTTTTTTTCAAACTGGAATTAAAATTGTGTTACATTCATTACCATTTCTTACGTTATTCCTCTGAATTTTAACAGCTTTCTTTGAATTGGCCTATGAACTTTATTGTCCCCCCAAATCCACACTTATGATCTGCCAGTCCACTAATCAACTTTCCAGTAAATGTTTAATCAGTTTATGCCAGAAATGCCTTTTTATGTAGATTTCAAAAAACATTAGACATATGCAAGCAGTCAGGTCTGTGCTTGTCTGTCTGTCTAACTATTTTTCTGTTACTTGCAACAAGATGTTTAAAAACTGTCGATCAGCATCCTCCCTCTCCAGACATGTAATGAAAATAAGCAGCTGTGGAAGTATCCCAATGCAGCAGGCTTGCCTAATACAGGAAAAAAAAATCTACAAGGTTTAGCAGACACATGAGAATCCACCCAGGAATGAGCGAGCAGAAATACTCATATTACAAGAAACTCTTCAGTCAATTTTCATTATACAAGACCCTGAAGAATTTGATGTCAAAACACAGATGCAAGCTTTGCTGTTCCTGCAGTTTGTGGATTGCACAATGGCTGGGGATATACAAAGAGATGTTTAGGAGAAAAGTCTCATCTTTTCACAATCTTTGCAGGGTCACTAGTTGATGTTTAGTTAGTTGGTGTCATTAATGTTGATGTTTAAATAACTCAGAGGGAATAGGCTCCAAAGGCATCTATTTCTCTTTATCAGCTGTGAAAGAAGCTCAGATGCAGGCAACTGTGTCACAGACACCTGTGTGTACATTCAGTCTAGTGCATCCACTTCCATCATCTTCCTGTATGCAGATAGGATTGAGATAATTTTGGAGGGATGATTTTGTCTGTCACTACACCCTGCTCAAACCAACTGATGTCAACTGTTTAGGAACCCTGGATTTGTCCTCTACCACCACTGGGGGACAAGGGCTGCTCCAAGTCTCAGTGGTGGGAGTAGATCCAACACCTGTTAATAATTGTGATTGTGCCAGTGCACTCCAGAGAATGATTGTGCAACTCCACCAGTGCGGGTGACCACAGGGGAAAATGTGTTCGGTAGAGAAAAATGCCTGGCCACCCCTAACAGGACTATCAGCCCCCCTTGTGTGACCCATTTTTGACTTCTTAAAAGGTGTGACTTGAGCTATTTATTTTTGATGGAAGACCTACTATGTGCTAACAGGTAATCTTCGGAAGCACGTATTTCAGTAATTAGCCCAGCTTGCTCCTAAATTAGGTGTATTGATCAAGGGTTCAAAAGGGACTTTGTAGTACCAGATGTGGCTTGTACTACACGAAAAAGCACACCCCACCACCCTTGCTGCTGCTGCAACATGAGTGGGCTGGGCTGGACTGTCACTGTGCTCTAAGCTCTGATCCTTTCCATGTTTGCAGGATTTCACACTCCAGCCCCTGAGGATGCCAAGGAAAGCAGCATGGAGGGGAAGTGCTCCTGTGAACCTCAGCAACCATGAGATGGCTGTCTCAAGCAGCAGGCACTGGCAGGGCAGGGCTGACCCTTTCGGTGTGGCAGCTGCCTCCTCAGGGAGCCGACTGCCTGAGAAGCAGAAGGCGAGTGAGTCCCCTCTCAGCTGGTTCAGAGGGGTGTATTTGCCTCCGGCCCTGCACCCATTAAACAAGACATTTGTCAAGGGTGGTGAGTGGCAGGACATAGACAGCGCCCAGGAAAAGCGCAGGGCCTTCCTGCAGGACTTCTGTAGGAAGTACAACAGCAGAAAGAAGCTGCAAACCCACCTGGTGCACCTGGTGTCAAGAATTTATGTGGAGGACCAGCACAAGGTTCTGTACTGCGAAGTGCCAAAAGCGGGCTGCTCCAACTGGAAAAGGGTCCTCATGGTGCTCAGTGGACTCGCTGCTTCAGCAAACAACATCTCCCATGATGATGTGCACTATGGAAAGCATCTAAGGAAATTGGACAGTTACGACCTAAAAGGGATCTACACACGCTTGAACACCTACACCAAGTTTATATTCGTACGTGATCCTATGGAAAGACTAGTATCTGCCTTCAGGGATAAGTTTGAACATCCAAACAGCTATTACCATCCAGTATTTGGGAAGGCAATAATTAAAAAGTATAGACATAATGCAGATGAAGAAGCATTAAAAACAGGATCGGGAGTTAAGTTCAAGGAGTTTATCCAATATTTGTTAGATTCCCACAGACCAGTAGGAATGGACATTCACTGGGAGCAAGTCAGTAAGCTCTGCTATCCCTGCCTCATCTACTATGATTTTATAGGAAAGTTTGAAACCCTGGAAGAAGATGCCAATTACTTTCTGCAGCTGGTAGGCGCTCCAGCCAGTCTCAAGTTCCCTAAATTCAAAGACAGACATTCCTCTGACGAGAGAACAAGTACAGAAGTAGTGAGGCAATATTTAAAGGAATTGTCTAAGGAGGAGAGACAGCTGACCTATGACTTCTATTACTTGGATTACTTAATGTTCAATTATACATCACCACTTGTATAGCACTAGAATAGCTTCAGGCTTCTATTAGATATTTATCATTTTGGGATTCAAAACAACTACTTCGATATTAGCCCTGAAAGGAAACAAAGTTACTGCTAAGTAGAGTTGTCTTGAATTAGTGGGGATTTTATAAGCTAGAGTGATATCAATTGATACTAAATTATGGAGAATGCCAAGAAGAAAAGACCTGTAAACAGCATAAATTGCACTAAAATGCCTGAAAAGGCTGCTTTTACCATTATGGATTATCCTATGGAAGCAGTAGCTCACACAGCTGTTGCATTAGCTTACCTAATGTTCTTTTAATGGTTTAAGAAAAAAAAATCAGAGTGGTATGATTCTTTTTTTGGTGTGTTTGCTTCAGAAATGGGTTTTGAAAAAAACTTTTGAATGTATTTTTACTTTCTGTCACTTATTAATAAAGAATCATTGGTTAATTTTCTAAAATGTTTACAGTGTTCTCAGTTGCAAGGCTTGGGTTTTTGATTACTATTAGGCTGTAGCCAATTTTAGACCTGATTTTTTTTATTGAAGGATGCTCTTGAATACAAATGCATCAAACTAAAAATAACACAGTAGCTCTGTTGATGAGCAGAGTAAATTTGGGTAAGCCTGTGAAGGACCAGTCCACTACCTCATTTTGATTGATCCACCGGAGTTGACAAATATAACCCCCCTTTCAGAGAGCTGCTGCATTCAACAAAATTAAGATTTTAATGCACAGTGGATGCATCATTACACATGATACATGCATACTGTGGTCCCAATATTCATGGTAGTCTTCATTTTTGGTGAAAAGGACAAAGTTTCAGCATGGCAGCTCTGGGATATTCTAAGGTCTCTACTGAGAAGCAACTTCAATGCAACTGCTGTGACTGTCCTCGGCCTGCTGGGGTCTGATTATCAACCCAGCTCACAGCAATCTGTTACAGAGAAGGTGTGTGTGCCTGTTGCCTCCCAAACCTGTAAGCTGGTTCTGCCCCCAGAGCTTCCTGAAGTCACCTGTGTTTTGCTGTCCTGCCTGCCTTGCCAGTAGTCACCAAGCCTCAGGAGTGGGATGCGTGGTGCAGTTTTATGTGGTGGAATGTGTATTGGTGATATGTCCTGGAGGAAGATGTGCCCAGAATTCCACTGTCCTGGTTTGAAAAGGAATAGGTACCTTCTACCCTTCCCTTCCATCTCCTCCCACGGGTGCTGCCTGACCAATACATGCAGTTGTTACTGCAATCTGTCTTGCCCAATGGGTGGGCCAGCGTGTCCCAGGAGAGGGAGAAATCTCTGCAAAATCATAGGATCATGGAACTATTGAAAAAGGCCTCTAAGATCATCAAGTCCAACAATTAACCTAACACTACCACGTCCATCACTAGACCAAATCCCTCAAATGCATAGGGGAAAATCTCTATGTCCTTCCACAATAAAGAAGTAACTTTGCAGTGGTGTTTGAAGTTTAAGTTTGTATNCTGCGACATAACTTATGCCTTTCTTTCCGAAATGGTTTGGGGCATCTTGCTCCAGTGTCTCGATATAGCAAGTTGTAGGGTGCGGGAACGGCCTGATGGGAAAGTGATGCAAGTAAAATGTCCTTTTCCTCTGTTCCCAACAATTGGTCACAACTAATGCTCTTATTGTTGTCTTTTCCTTCATCTCAGGCAAAGCATGATGTACCTCCACAGGAAGTAATTGTGGGTCCCAACTGAAAGGCCAGACCATTTCCTAGGGTACTCTCACTGATTGACTCTCCCTCAGTTTTCTCCTCAGAAGAGGAAAAAAAGCCACCTCCAGTCTCCACGGTGCCAGAGTGTAATCAAACAGGCTCTGCACAACTCTCCTTGTGGCAGGACAAGCCACTCCAAGGGAAAACGGTAAAAGCACACTGGGCAGCCCAAGTCAGGGATTCCGCTGTCTGTGGCTAGCAGCACCCATAGCTTAAACCATCCTCTTCCCTGGGGCCATGGAGCAAAGAGGAGAAGCAAAAAGCCATCCATCAGCATGAGGTGTGGGGAGATGCATTTGCTCAGCACCAGTGAGAAGTTGCACGGATGCCCTGGACAGGTAAACACACACGTTGTTTGTGTGAGCTGTAGCTGTGCATGGGTGGAACCACAGATGTTAACAGCCAGACGTGTTTGGGAGGGGATATCTGACAACTGAGCCTCTGCCATGCATGCTTCTCCTCAGGNATTGTTGTTTGTGTGAGCTGTAGCTGTGCATGGGTGGAACCATAGATGTTAACAGCCAGACATGTTTGGGAGGGGATATCTGACAACTGAGCCTCTGCCATGCATGCTTCTCCTCAGGTGAACAAAAATCCCCCCCTTTTAACACAGGATAGTGTTCGACTCCCACCTTCCCTGTCAGAAATCCTTCCTGGTTTTCCTGTGGGCTTCACCTCACATTGCCAGAGCTGCACACTTTGCCTGAGGCACCGTGGGAAGCACAGACATTCCATGACTGGAGAGGTGATGGTTCCTTGCATTCCTTGTCGTGCTGGACACCAGCCACGCTGGTTAATGGCAGTTACTGAGTTCCCATTTGTCTTCACCCAGCAGGATGTATTTTTTATTTAGCTTGACCATGCATTTTCATGGCTGTTGCTCTCAAGTACAACTGTGCATCAGGACACTAAAGGAGAGCTCCTGAATGTTTTGATTTTGTACCATGCAACCTTCTAACTCATGTGAGAACTGCCTTGGATTTGACCTCTAGATTCTCAGCTCTTGTAAGTATTGGATTCAACCTCAAATCCTGAGTGAATCTCTCTTGCCTTAGAAAGACCACTGAATACAGTAAATTTAAATTAAAAAAAAATGTCCACCAACCTTTGGGTGTCTGTATTTTTGCTTTGTCTTGTCTGTTGTGGATGTGTGTTAATTAACTGATAATTTACAGACAAAAAAATGGCACACTAGTGGTACTACTGTTTTCAAAAAAGCATGAGGAAAAAAGTGCAACATGATAATAAAGAACAGAGGCCAATTTATAGATGAGTTTGGTATGAATATTTTAATTCAGTGAAATAAAATTAGTAAATTACAGTCTCTGAAGAACTTAAGCTTCACTGAGTTAATTTTAGTGGCAAACTCTCTGCCTATCTGCTCAGAGAATGACAGAGATATGGGGGGGCAGCTTTAATTGCATTGAAAAAGCTGCACAGTCTCATAAGATTTCATCTACTAGCAGGTCTTAGACAAAGTTTTTGTTTGAGTCAAGGAGGGGGTTGAAAGAAATTATTAGCAAATGTTTGGTTTATGCAAATGATAGGGAAAATGACATTGATTTGCATACATACATGGACACGGACATCAGGTCCCCAGACTGTCATCTTGAAAATCTGGTATGGTTTGCATTTGTGATTTAACAGGGGAGGACACTAGTTAAGGCCTTTAAAGCATCTATGTGCACAGAGGCGTAATTGTTTTAGCTGCACTGTTGTTCTATGACTCTAGTGAAAGTAATTTAACTTCTTTGTACGCTCAACTTCAAATTTCATAGCCCCTAACTGCACTTAAAAATTCATTTTTTGAAAATCTAACCCAGACTTTTGTAAAGAAGAGCCTCTCCATAGTCATGTTCAGCGACCTAAGGGATTCAGATGATCTCAGTAGCAGAATCTAGATTGTACTTTGCCTCATTAACCACATTTTGAAAATCACCAGCCTGCTTTGCCAGGAATTAAGTTACATGATTTAAAATTAACATAAGAGTTTAGCATAATTGAAGTGGGACTGTGATATCTGACTTATGGGATTATAAAAGATAAAGGCATAATTTGCAGCATAAAAGATAACCTCTATTTTTAAAAGTAGAATTTAAAAGGTCAAAGTGGGAGGCTGCATTGTAACTTTGTTTGTGTTTTGTAAGAATCCTGGGCAAAAACAAAATCTGAAGGTCATCCACCATAACTAGCATAAAATCTCATCTCCACAACTGTGCACAGATGTTTGTTTTACTCAGAAAATTATAGATAATGTATGCAGAAGAGGAATGAAAATACTCTCCACAACATTCAGTGCGATTACATCTACACTAGAGATCAGCTGTGGCATGCAGAGCCTCTTTCAAGAGGTTTCATTACAGTAAATGCTTTTTACTTATGAACATTTCTTCATTTGAAGATCTCTAAGCACTTCTCTAATGCAGGTCAGTTGTCAGAGTAAGTCTAATGTGCTGTAAAGGCATTACAGGGAGTCTGTGGGAGGGCTGGCGTGGCAGGAGAGTGCTCCCTTGGCCCATGTGTCTCTTCCAAACACCAGACAGTCATGCATCCTGAAATTAAAACTCGGGTTTTGGAACCTAATGTTCTACATCTGCTTTTCTTCTAAAATGAATCAGTATTAATAAAACCAAATTATTAAACAACAAAATTTTTAAATAATAAATAAAAAATTAATAAATTAAACTTCATAGGTGGGCATTCCCAAATTCTGATATATAAACCAACATAAGGCAGCTTCTTTTTTCCAGGTAGGATTTGGCTTGCAAAGCTCAGACATAGCATTGTGCCCATCTCTTCTAAAATTGCTGCTAAATTGTTGCTTGCTGAAAGTCAGAGGTCTGCAGCCACAGTGCAATCAAACACAGAACATACTCCTGGAAATTTCCTCTGGTGGAACTCCCCCAAAAGGCCAAATTTATTGGAGCTACTCCTGCCTCAGGCTACACTATCTTGGTGATGTGTCATTGGAGATCACTGCTTTAATTTTAAATGTAGTTTAAATTTAACTGAAAATTGCAATGTGACACTTTGAGTAAGTCTGAGAGGAAAATATTTTTCTAGAGCTTTGTATTGTATATGTAGGTTATGTATAAACATCTTTGTTGTATGTGCCTTAAGGCTAACGATACATCAGAAAAGTCTTTTTAACTGTGATGCTAATACCAGTTTATCAACTTTATAACTCCTGTGATGCCTTCAAAACTAAACTAATTTGGTCTTGGAACATAAAGTCTGAAATCTGACCATAAATCATTATATTTCATTAAAAATATGGAGACACCTGTCCTGTATCAACCAATTAATGTACAGTTCAGAGGGCAGGGCAGGCACACACACTAGGGGGAGGTGGAGCTATCTGATTTGGCAAAGGGCATGTTTATATCCCCAGATATCTGGGATTGCTTTTCCTTCAGAAATGTGTACAAGTGGGTGGAAACAGTCATATTATTTAGCTTAATGAGAATATCTTAGGTTGTTTGGTTATCATAGAAATACCTGTTTTATGGGAGAACAGTTGTGCTTTTGGCAATGTAGATAATTCAAGTGAGCTCCACCTGTCTCTTCAATGTTAGATGTAGCTCTGCTTGTGGCTGGAGTGACAGACTTGGGCTTAAGAGATCTGGATCTTCATCCAGGTTCTATAACTTCATGCACTTGTTGGACAAAGATGAAATGCTCTCTGCGTAGGTGTCCCCCCTGGTAAAGTGGTCCTGTAAATGGAGGGAAATTATACCATGTGTCTTCTCCTAACATCATTAAACTGTGTGGCTAAAGAGCAGTGGTTACAAATTAGGTATTAGTATGGAATTTAACTCATAGGATGTTCATTGCCTTTCCTTATGCTTTACTTCCAACAGCTTGGAGGAAGCTGGGGACTTCCCAGCTTTGCTGCAGCCGAGAAACACATCATTCAGCTCTGTTCTGGGCAGTTGGCAGCCTTAAGAATGCAAGCTCTGTTGCAAAACACTGTGCATCTGTCAAGCCTATCCAGGCACTGCCTCAGCATAAAACCAGTGCCAGGATGTCTGACCAGGGGAAAGTGTCCCTCCGGTTCCTTTGGGAGAGCAGACAGGGTGAGAATCTTGCTGTCTCAATTTATTCTGAGACCAGATGAAAGAGAAGCTGTTTTATTTTGGTGCAGTAGCTGTAAATAAAGTGATGCTCAACTAGAGGGTTCTGCAGAAGCAGTGGATCCCATTCAGGTATGCAAACTCCTGCCTTGTCCGAAACACCAGGGCTGCATGACCCTGTACCCAGGGCCATGTTCCCCCGTCCTTTCTGAGGTCCTTCCAGCCCTTGTGACTGGCTCATTTACCTGGCATGCTAGAACATCTCAGGATTTATCTCCTACTAACTTAGCCACTGTTTTTGTGACCCTGTGGAGGCTACAAATAACATGGGGATGGCATTGAGACAGACTATGTTGCTTTCTTCCTTTTGTCTTCAAAAAATGATGTGATTAACAACCGTTAGAGGGTGGAAAGGGAAAATCTGAAGGCCGTGACCATAACTTTTTTTTTTAGCATGTCTAATTGTCGCTTCCTTTCCTCTGTCTCCTCACATAGAATTTCCCACCCTCTCTAATTATGTCAGCAAATGGGTGAGACCAATTGCCAGGTTGCTTTCAGCTGACAAGTGTCAGCCACCTCCAGTCCAGCACATCCATGTTATCACGGCACTGAGGCTGCACTAATAAGCCTGCCTGAGAGTATGGTACTGTCAGCCACCATCTGTGCACACATATCTGTCTTGACCTTGTCATGTAGAAATTCCTTCTATCTCAGGGTCCGGGGCTTTTTTTTCTCTCAAATTCCTTGCAGAAACCACACTTTCCACAAAAGCTCACAGTACTGCTCATTTCCCAAGATTTGTAAATTTTGAGTGGCCTGTATAACTTCCATTCAAGAAATAGCATTCTGAGATATAAGATGTAGGGGCAAAGCAGGTTTATCAGGGCATTTCAGCACACAGAGAGGTACATCAATACTCAGTGGATTGTAAATACATGTCAGTAGGATATTAAATGCTAAAGATTTCATTTT
>VYZR01084010.1:16695-32557 GCA_013400675.1 Oxylabes madagascariensis
ATTGTCTTTGTTGGATTGTGCTGCATAAGCCCATTCATGGCACACATTTCCATTAGATGTATAAATCCTATGAATATGAAGCTATGTATGTATTATACATATTTTCATTATGTTGTATACAAAAAAAAAAAAACTTGGACAAAGAACAAATTCCTAACATTTGGCCACATGTTCAATATACACCACTGAGGCTCAGCCTTGCCAAAGAACAAAAAGAAAGAAAACGAACAACAACACAGGACAGCTTGAATTTTTAAAATCCCACAATGGTTGACAGAGTAGCTGAACAGAGCAGTGTGTTTCAGTGTTTCCAGAGCCTTTGCTGCTATACCAAGTTATATTTGCTTAGAGCATTACCACTGTTCATTAGACATGGAACAGCAAATGGGTTCAGACCTGGCTGAGAGATCTCTGAAAGTACTTAATATACAAATCATGGCATCTGTTGGGGGATCTGAAGGGATCACTGTGAGGGCTCGTGCGCTTTAGGGTTTTCCTCAGCAGGTAAGTCTGGAAGTAAATACAATCATTGCCAGTATAATTTGAACATGACTTAAATCAGTAGATTGAGAAAAGGATGGCCAAACACAGCAGACTGGATTGTGCTCTAGTGTGATGCCTGTTAGACGGAATGTCTGCAAAATTGCATGCCTCAGAGTGATACAAGACTTATCTACAGAATGAGGGCTATATCCCCAGAAGGTCTCAGGAGTTATTGCAGAAGAGCAAGAAAGAAGGCTTCCTCAATGCAATACTGTGGCAAGAATGACTAATTCAATTCCCAGGTGTGCTAAAAGAAATGCCTTTTCAGAATATGCCTTCTGGGAGACCAGTATTAAATATGCATTTTAAAAAGCATGTTGAAAAAGTGGCAAAGGCACAAACAAGACCTGAAAAATAAAGTTACTGAATTTTCTTTAGAGGGAGAGACTGAGAGCTCAGTCTGCTAAGCTTTTCAAAAGGATGATGAAGAGATGAATTGCTCACATTATATAAGTATCCTCATGGGGAGACAGTAGAAGTATAAGAGGCTTTTTAATCTGGCAGATGACAGCATAATAAGAAGGAGCATATAGCAGATGAATTCATACAAACTCAGTTTAGAGACAAAGACCATTTTTGGTGATGCAAATTATTAGTCTTGGGAATAAGCTACCAAGGGAATGGGTGGATTTTCTCTCCCATGAGTTTTCAAATCTAAGCAAGGATGCTTTTTCAAAATATATTTAACCAAATATAAGTTACTGAACTCATGAAATGTGTCTTGAGGTAAAGTGTAATGGTCTACAATATACAAAGTAAAACAGAAAATGTTATATTACTACGTAATCTTGAACCCCACAATTCTTTGACTGAGCTTCATTTCTGTAGGAACCTGAAGTGGTGGTGAGAGGAAAAGCTGAGCATTTCGAGCTGAGGAGCTTAGAAACAGCAGAAGGACTGTAAGTGAGAGCGACACAGACTGGTCAGGAAAGCATGTCTGGATGTCACAGAGTGTATAACAGTGGTGTTTACTGAGTATTACATTTTCTGTGGCTGATAAAATCTGTGAGTGCTTAACTGAATTTCAGTGTCTCACCTAGCAATGTTAGATAAACCTCTTTGGTCCCACTGGCTAAGGCTACACACCCCCAGCACACGGACCACCAGTGTGATGGGCTGTTTTTCCCTCCCAGCACGTTAAGAGCTGACTGCATCTTGCTCTGTGCTGCTGCTGCATGTCACTGCCCCCCTCCACAGGAGACCTTACTTCTCTATTTCCAGTTGATCTGGGGCTGTTCCCATAACTTTCCTGTGCCCCCATGAGTGCCCAGGGCAGCTTCCCTGCCCCTTCTGTCCAGTTCATCAAGTCCTGCCAGGCCATGCCACTGATGCAGCTTTTCACAATTGACATTGCAGCAGTTTGTGGCAGGAGGAGAGAAAAAGATTTTTGTTTTGTTTTGTTTGTTTTTTCTCCAAGAAAAGGGTCTGTCAATGCCATGTTCAAATTAAACTGTTTCTAAGGATGAAAAACCTCCAGGTGGTTCCTGTACTACCTAGTTCTTAATTTTGCTTTTCCAGCAGTAATTGAAGCCTATTGAGGTGGGGGAGAGGGCAAAGAAAAAGCACTCAATCCAAATTGTCTTGTGAGGGAGGTAATAGAGCAGGGCTAAGGAAGCTCAGCAGTCATTTAAGTGCACAGCTTCTTGTCAATCCTTTCTGAAAAGCCTGAATGAATCCTCCAAATGAATGGCCATTTTGTCCCTTTTAGTTCTCCTTCTCTAGCACAGAACTCAATGTGCAGCTTGTGGACAGACAGATTCCACAATAAATAGAGAAGGAGAGTAAAACTAAACCTACTGGAGCTTGGCCAGCAGCAATGTCAAATCTCTTGACTGATTTCCCAGGGAATTCTTGCTCTAAATGTCAGGAGAACATAGCCCTGCAGCCAGACCTGGACTCGACTGATACCAAGGCGTGACAAAATGAATGACCTAAGTAACAAGATTACACCACAGGAAAATTAAAACTTCAGAAATGTGCAAAGATCACATTTCAGTAAGCGGCGTTCTATGTACGATCCTTTTAGTAGACAAAGCTTAACCCAAACTTATAAAACACAAATTGGTGAGGGGAGGGGGATTTATTAGTGGCAATAGAATGAAACTTTTCATCACTCAGGAAAAAAAAAGCTTGAGAGTTTCAGCAAACGGTTTCTGAAAAGGCTCACAGCCTGCTCTTAAATGTTCTTGTCAACAGGAGCCAAGGAAAGTCAAAGGAATTTGGTCTCCTAGGAGTCTGCACCACTTTGAAAACAGCAACTAAGTCCTCCATCACCAGAGCACTTCTACAAATCCTCTTGGAGTCTGCCCTGCCAGTGACTGCAAGTGTCCCTTTTGCTGTGGTTGCCTGCAACCACTCATGCCCATGGGACTGGCAGAAGCCTATACACCTTTGGGATTTCTGATCCTCCATCAGCTGTAGTTGAAACTGGCTGGTGGGTTCAAGATCTGTTGAAAAGGGCAGGAACACCCAGAACAAAGAGAGGGGAAGAGACAGAGAAAACACATGCATGTAAACCTCCTTGCTTTTGGAAACTAAAAGTCTGAAGTGATGCTGAGAGGAGTCAAGCAAGCTGAAGAGCTTAACAATAGCAACATAAGGATAGAGTCCAGATCCACTGGGTACAAGTGGAAAAGGACTAAGACACCAAGAAAACACACACTGCTGATAAACTGTGTTCTTTTTTTAGGTTTTGGTCTTTCTTTTAATCTGTTTCAGTCTTGGCTGACAAACCCCACAGTCTGACAGCTGCCCAGGATAGGTACCTATGAGATTTGCCAGAGCAGCAAAGGAACTCTTCCCACACTGCTATTCAGTGAGATGACAGAATCTAGTGCTGGGAGTTTTTCTGCCCCTCTCCCTCATATTGTTTTAGCTGGAATTAGCTGTTTGCACATTCCTCTCTGACTTTGGCAGTGTGCCCTCTCCTCCATAACCAACCAAACTGAAATCCCAGATCCAGCACGCTTCAACAGTCTGGGAAGTTCTTGTTCAAAATGGGGATGTCTTATGTGTTGCAGCATCTTCTCACCATGGCTTAAGCTCCTGCAGAGATCTTTAATTCATGATGCCCTAGAAATTACTGTAGAAACTCAGACTTAATGTTCAGTGAAGGAGAAGCAGAAGCACAGCAAGATTCCTCTGCACATTTCCCCCCACCCTGACATGGATTAAGTTTTAACACCATCTTTAAATTTTTCATAATACTGTTTTGTAAGTTATTTCCTTAACTATACTGAGCACAGTAGCAAGGGTATTTCACTGCTGGATAGAAGTCCAAAATGAGTTAAGCCAGGTTTTATAAAGAGGACAATATATAAGGAAAAAAAAGAAGACTACAATGAACAAATAAAAAAAAAGAATGGATGTGGTCCCAACTCCCAACACTGACAAATTTACCCCTGGACAAACTGGAGTAGCTTTCCTCTGATTTTCAGCGCCATCTCAAGGGATGTCTTCCTTGCCTTCTGTGCTTTCAACAGAACATAGTCTGTTTGATCAGAGCTGGCACAGCGCACTTCACTCCAGGTTTGTGCCCGAAGCATTGCCTTTCTCTGTTTTATGTGGCCACAACCTCTATCTAATCCTCCAGAAGATCTTTCACAATAAGAATGGTAACAGTGACAGAAGCTATTAATGTTCTGGCTTCTCTGTGTGGCAGTGATCTGCTCTGCAGATCAAAAAGAGCAGATATACGCTATCTGCCAGAAAAGGAAAAGCAATTACTGGTTTTGCTAAGTGAATTTTGTTTGTGAACAAACAAACATGCCAAAGGAGCAGAGTCCACAAGGTGCCAAAGAACAAGTGAGTTTTTTTCTGAAATCACTGTAGCAGGTTGTGAAGGGCTTAGATTGAAAACCCAAACACAGCAAATGAAAGAGCAGAGATATGTAATGATGACTCTAGACAACCAACCCCTGCCCATCCCTGACTAAGCTCAAGACATACGCAAATAAAGTGAAGCTTGAAAACAAAAAAAGCAAGCATTAAGCCTACAGTTTCTCTGTTCCCATCAAATTGTGAGTGTCTCTTGGCATCCTTTATGACATGGCTTTAGAGGAGGAGCAAGCAAATTGAGAGAAACACCTACATTCATACATTATGACAGCCTGTCCTTGCCATAACCTGTGATTGGTAAGCATTTAATATATGGACATGACTTTTTTATTGCTGTGTCTACAAATTTGTCTAGGGCATCCTTAATTGATAGTGTTATACATTATACTCGCTTTTCACTGTTGTAAATTATTATCTATAATCTCCTCACAGAAGCTCAGGGAGGACTTTCTGTCTGTGGTTTCCTGAAGTAGTTCTTCAGATCTGGCATTGTTTACTCATGGTTAGAAGGATTATCTGGTGCAATGTGTCTTGTACAGGCTGGCTGATCATGCCGAACTTTGATTTTTCACTGTTGCTGCATGGATGCATGCCTTTATCTGTAGTTTAACCTCATTTGACAGTTGAACATGTTCCTTAGAATGTTTTCTATATAACTTATGCACATACTCTACATACTCTACAGCATGCAAAGGTCTAAGCAAGATTTTCTGTATACTTTGTTCCATTCTCAACCACGTCTTCTTCAAGTGACAGTTTCTGTGTTCTCTAATGAATAGTTGTGCCTGGGGCCTTAGGCAACTTTGTGGTTTTTCTTATTACATGAAGGGCTGTTTTCCACTGAATTGCTTTCGTGTTGTAGAGGCGCTGAATAATGACTATGTGAATTTCCTCAACAGACAGCATCACAGTCTAATTTAAACGCTATTTTCCAGTGGTCTTCATTTGGCATTTTATACTAGACAAAACTTCATTCAATTTAGCAACTTCAACAGACAAAACACAATATAAGAATTATATAAAGCTATTAGAAATCATCCAAAGGAGGGTTTCAAGGAGGGAGAAGTACCTAGAGGGGAAGCCAGATGCAGAGTGGCTGGAGTCACCTGGCTTTGTTCAGCCAGAAGAAAAGGCGACTGAGGGGAGATCTCTTCACAGGCTAGAACTTCTTCATCAGAGGCAGTGGAGGGGCAGGTACTGATCACTTCCCTATGGTGACTAGTGATAGGACCCGAGGGAACAGCATGAAGGTGTGTCGGGATGTTTAGGTTGCACACTACAAAAAGGTTCTTCACCGAGAACGTGGTTTGGTAGTGGAAACAGGCTCACCAGGGAAGTGGTCGCGGCACCAGAGCTCAAGAGGTGTTTGGTCAATGCTCTCGGGCACATGGTGTGATTCTTGACGCTGTCTTTTGCAGAGCCAGGAGCTGGACTCGATCCTAGTGCGTCCCTTCCAACTCAGGATATTCTATGATTCTATGATTTTGTAACCAGTAGAGTTCTCGTAAGGTACGAATAGGCATTTTAGATGGATAAAACTCCCTGGCTACTGAGCTACTAGGGCTTTTTTTCCCCCTTNCGCGCCCGCCGGGGAGGCATGAGCGAGGGAGCGGCCGCGCCGCGCCGCGGGTGAGTGCGCGGGGCGCGGAGCGGGGGAGGGAGGGAAGGCAGGAGACCGGCAGGAGACNTTTCCAGTGGTCTTCATTTGGCATTTTATACTAGACAAAACTTCATTCAATTTAGCAACTTCAACAGACAAAACACAATATAAGAATTATATAAAGCTATTAGAAATCATCCAAAGGAGGGTTTCAAGGAGGGAGAAGTACCTAGAGGGGAAGCCAGATGCAGAGTGGCTGGAGTCACCTGGCTTTGTTCAGCCAGAAGAAAAGGCGACTGAGGGGAGATCTCTTCACAGGGTAGAACTTCTTCATCAGAGGCAGTGGAGGGGCAGGTACTGATCACTTCCCTATGGTGACTAGTGATAGGACCCGAGGGAACAGCATGAAGGTGTGTCGGGATGTTTAGGTTGCACACTACAAAAAGGTTCTTCACCGAGAACGTGGTTTGGCAGTGGAAACAGGCTCACCAGGGAAGTGGTCGCGGCACCAGAGCTCAAGAGGTGTTTGGTCAATGCTCTCGGGCACATGGTGTGATTCTTGACGCTGTCTTTTGCAGAGCCAGGAGCGGACTCGATCCTAGTGCGGGAGTCCCTTCCAACTCAGGATATTCTATGATTCTATGATTTTGTAACCAGTAGAGTTCTCGTAAGGTACGAATAGGCATTTTAGATGGATAAAACTCCCTGGCTACTGATCTGCTAGGGCTTTTTTTCCCCCTTCAATACAGCGAGTGGCAGAGAAGAAACTGAGAAGCCTTTGAGTCCCCCCCACTGCCGGGCGGCCCCGCGCCGCGGGAGCGCAGCGCTGTCGCTCGGCCCTGCCCGCTTCTCTCTGCCCGGCAGCCGCGACCCCCCTGCCTGGCTCTGCGGAGCCACATGACCGCGCCCGACCCGCAGCCGGAGCTGCGGCCGCCCTTCCTCCAGTGCCGCCCGCCGTCCCGCCGCACCAGGTAGGGGGGCAGCGCCGCACGCTCGGGAGCCGGCCCGTCCCCGNAGGCAGGCGAGGGGGGACAGCCCCCCCCAAACCCAAAATGAGTTTACGGGAAAGCTTCGGCGAAGGCGGTGCGCGGCCGCGGAGGGGACCGCCCGGCCCCGGCAGGTGTGGGCTCCGCGGTGTTGCCTTTCTCCGGCGTTTTGCACCGGGGGATGGCAGCCAGGCAGCAGCTCCCCCTTCCCGAAGGCACCATCGGAGCCTATCGGTCGCTCTGGAGTTATAACATCAGAGATGCGAAGGTTGCAGAGAGAAGCAAACTCACTCTCTCTTTCGGCATGTTAAAACTCTGTTGTCCCCTTGCGGTCCTGCAATGGAGAGTCGTGTGTGGAGAAAACCCAGGTACCGCGCAGCGAAAAAGTTGCGGTACTGGGCTCCCGAGGCTCCACACCTCCTGTAGATACCCGTGCCAGTCGCTCATTTAACAGCTTTTTGGAAAATGAGGCAAAATGGAACAAGCAAGCCCTGCGACAGTGCATTGGTTTTGCAAGAGTGGCCTGTCGCCCTCGCTCCCTCAAAGCTGGCCGGCAGGTGCCCGATGTCCCTTTGAGCTCCAGCCGGCGGTGCAAGCTCGGGACGGGCAGCGTGGAGTTCGCTGCGGAGATGCCGCTGTCTGGAGCCCCTGCACGCACAGAACTCATGTGTGACAGCGGTGTCCTGTGGAGTGTGGAGTGGCTGGCCGCAAGCCTGCGCCCAGAGCGTGTGCTCTGCTCCTTGAAATGATATTAGTTAGCAAACGAAGAATTTTTAAAATACTGTTGGACTTTTGTACCGAAGCCTTTGCTATGATTTATATTGTTATGCCTTTGAAGCCATAACCATGCCTGAAGCCCTGCTGGCAATGTGATCTGCAAAACCCACCTTGCATCCTATTAGACACAATTTACTGTGTAATCTTGTAGCACAGACCAGAGAATTTCCAGTGTGGCCACATGTGAAATTAATGTGTGACCATCACATGAAAGTGTTTTCCTGTTGTATTTTGAATTTGTCTAAGGAAAACATGAACAACAACTACTCAAAAAAAAACCTGTTTTGCAATTTTGATGGCAAATCTTAGCTGCTGAGAGGTCCCATTTCCATTTCGGACCTGTCACAGCCATCACTCTGTCTCATCTCCAGCCTTTAAGCTGAACAAATAGTGGATGTTTGAATGGTTTTGATTTCTAAGTTGCTGATTGCCTTTGGATTTAAGTGAAAACCTGGGCTCAGGGCTCAAACACAGTATTAAGCTTTTATTAACATTTATAGGGGGTTTTGCTGTAGGCAGTAAAGGTGTGCAGTTTAAAAGAAAATTTTGGCCCTGACAGCTGAGCATTTTGCTTGGTGTTGAAATCATACAAAAACAGACTGCTTGAAAAAAACAGGTATGGATTAAAAATAGATGTTTAGATCATTAACTGTCAATATAGCTGACAGAGTTTGATGTAGTGTGATGTTCTAGAAAAACAAAAACTGAGGTTGATGAGCCAGCTTTTGTGTTTGAAGCATTTGGCTTGGATGCAGCATTTTTGCATTTTCAGGGCTGCAAATAACATTGACTGAATTGACTGCATGTGCTCCCAGCTGGCGAAACAATATGAGATCTCTCTTTCATGAGTGGTAGCCTCCTTGTAGTCAGGCCCACCAGCAGTTCAGTAGAAGGTGTGATCTTCCATGTGCACATGCATACACACACTCACTCTTAAGGTGATTTTCCAGGATGTTCCACAACTAGTGAGAAGCCAACTGCATGATCTTAATGCCAAATACAAACACCTTTTTCTGTCCACTTTCTGGGATGAAGGTGTGTAAATTATTTACTGATCTCACTGTTCTCTGAGTACAGAAAGAGATACTCAGGCACATTTGAACAAAGACATCAGGAGTCACCATGCTCCATAAACCTATATTCCCCCCATGGTGCCCTTGGTGGCTGGAAATTTTTCAAAACTCTTGAATATAACACAAGGGCTTGCACCAGGGAAATCCAGGTAACATCCCAGCTGAGCTGAGGGATAAAAGAGTAAATGAGTGCTGCTTCCCTTGTGTATGCACCCAGATTTCTCTTTCATGGGCTTCACTATGTTTGCCATCCCTATGTTCACCTGGAACATGCCCAGGGAGCTGGGAAAATGAAGTTTTCTCAGTATGGATATAGCACCTATATCTTACTCAGGTCACTAAGTTGAATTATTAGTGAGGAAGAAGTAAGGGAATCAGAGGTAAGCCTTCAGGTTTCAGTGTGAATTTGGGCATAAGGTTCAAAGGTAAGAACAGCCAAATACCTGTGAACTTCAGCTTTGAGAGGGGCAATGATTTTGGGTTCATTTTGTACGAAAAGTCTAGTCTAGATGGTTGGTCATTAACTGACTGTTAATATGAGGTCTTACAAAAACATCTTTCTATTTATCTTGAGTTCAACCTAAAATCAGAAGATTTGGGGTATTACTTTATTCTCTTTTGAGGTTCTGGCTTCACTTCTCTAGAAGATCAGAAGCCCTTTACAAGAGGCATTTTTAGGAGAGAATGTAATTGTTCTCATCTGAGAGTCTAGAGAACTGAGATAGAGCTTGAAAGGCCTATCCAAAATACAGAGTAAATTAGCATAGGAAATGAGTCAGGGAAACAACTTATTTGCTCCAGTCACAGCACTGAATTGCTTTTCCCTAACTCACTGGAACTGTTAAGAAATTCTTGAGCCATTCCTCTTGCAATGGCTTGAAAAGGGCAGACATGCCTTTTGTGCTGCTTTCTGATGTAACTGGTATTAAATATGCATTGCAGCTCAGTTACATTAGATAACTGAGCATAAATTCATCCATCTTCCACTTGAAATTCTGTTCCCAAATGTAGCAGCTGAATATTCTTTCTTTTGTTTTCTACTTTTTGGATGGGTTGGATATTTCTTGCTTTTGTTTTTAGAGAAGAATCTTTTTAGCATTCCTTAGAAACTAATTAAAATGCTTCCCTTTTGGCTTATTCTCCTAATTTATTAATACCACAAATAACTTTTCTTTGGTGACCCACTTTCATAGGTATCTGAACATCTAGCAAAATTGTAACTCACCAGGAAGGCAGTGTAGACTAATAAATAGCATCTCCAGCCAGGAAGAAAAGCCAAGACGCTTCTTTCTTTGCCATGCAGAGTTTTACACACCACACATAGAGAAAATATTGCTCTATTCCCCAGCTCAATCGGTGCTGTTAGCCCAAAAGAAAGCACTTTATTGATTACACAATTGATTTAAAGGTCAGAATGTAGGATTGCATCTATTCTCCTGCCTGAATTCAATTTTCACCCAACATCCACAGTGAAGAAACTGCTCTTTGCATAAATATAAATTGAAATACTGGTCTGTGTGAATGCTCAAGCAAATAAACTTTCTTTTCTAGCTCCCTGGGCAACTCCCCAAAACTATGCTGTCATCAAAACCACTAGGCTTTGACTAAGATACTGCTTTTTATTGAATTATACCTGCTTTGTGAAAAATACAGATTTGCATAGAAAAAGAGGATACTCACTGATTTAATGACCATGATGATCAACAGGCCACTGGAGGTGGTAGAGCTATGCAGCCTCTAAATCAGTGGCCAGCTAGCACAGAAGAGTACATTGAATTTCATGACCATTTCAAAATACACAGCTCTGAAAAGACATTGCTTTTTGGGAGCTGAAACTATACAGAGTTATCACACAGAGTGATTAATTGCCCTGTGTCCTGCAGACACTCCAACACTGGGCATGTTTTAAGGGCAGTCTGCTCTAGGAGTGTAGTCTGTGGTTGTCCCAGCCCAAGGATACTCAGTGTTGCCACCTTCTCTCTGGAAAGTCTGCTGAAGGGCAACCCCTAACAGGAGAGCTTAAGGTTTATTTGGTGACTTCTGATGAAGATTTGCTTTCCTTTTCAGTAAGTGTGGACGCCTGTGTAAGTGTGAGAGAATTATGGTGGCGTTTAAAGGAGTCTGGACCCAGCCCTTCTGGAAAGCTGTTTCAGCAGAATTTTTGGCCATGCTCATTTTTGTCCTCCTCAGCCTTGGCTCCACGATCAACTGGGGTGGGGCAGAGAAGCCCCTGCCTGTAGACATGGTCCTTATCTCCCTCTGCTTTGGGCTCAGCATTGCCACCATGGTGCAGTGCTTTGGACACATCAGCGGAGGCCACATCAACCCTGCTGTGACCGTGGCAATGGTCTGCACGAGGAAGATCAGCCTTGCCAAGTCCGTCTTCTACATTCTTGCCCAGTGCCTGGGAGCCATCGTGGGCGCGGGCATCCTTTACCTTGTCACACCGCCCAGCGTGGTGGGAGGCCTGGGAGTCACTGCGGTAATCACCTCTCCTCTGCCTCTTGAACTAGGCTAGCTCAGACCCTGAGAAAATAGAATCAGTGTCACACAGAATGAGGAGAGCTCAGGTACAGATTTTTAACAGCTTGCTGGTTTATTTACAACATCCAGACAGGGCTTAAAGCTCTCCTTGGAATGGGTTTATGCAGTGTAATAGCTATAGTTGTTCTTTTTATGGAAGCTCTCTTTCCTAGAACTTCCCCAAATCTGATGACAGCAGGTAATGTTAATTTACATACAAAATTTAAATAATGTATGCGTGAAATGCCATTTTTATATGGTCTGGGGAGGGGAAATTAATTCCATGCTATTATGATGGGGATTGAAAAAACATCAATTTAAAATGACATACTTTTGAAATAGATTGTGGCTTAGATTTCAGCTTTGTTCTAAACTAATAAGGAATGCCATCAGTTAGCCCTGTTGCAGGACTTATTAAAAATGCACTTGAGCCGCACACTGCTTAATTTTTAATTGAAATTTAAATTAATTAAGTCAGGGCTAATTAATGAATTTATAATTGAATAGTAAATTACAGTGCTCCCAAGAAAAAAAAATGGTGAAAGGGAAGTGCAGCATTTGCAAATCCCTGTGTAAAAATAAACTATACTTCTGCAGTCTAACTTTGAAGTTCCAGTTGGATGTTACTGTTAAGCCTTCTGTTCCCAGTCCAGCAGTGATTTTCTATGGCTCTCAAAATAAAAAAAAAAACATTTTAAAGTTAAAAAAAAATGAAATAAAAGGAGACGAGTGCAGAGGGGGAATCTGTACCTCTAAAAGTTCATTGTTGTCTTTCACTTTGTACTATTTAGCAATACCATTCATTGAAATACAATTTATGCCTTTGATGCCTTTCTGATTTACAAAATCACCTTTTCTTAATTTCTGGTGTTTCTTTGCCTTCTTCCAGGTACACAGAGATCTTTCTGCTGGGCACGGACTCCTGGTGGAATTGATAATTACATTCCAGCTGGTTTTTACAATTTTTGCTAGCTGTGATTCAAAACGAAGTGATGTCACTGGTTCAGTAGCTTTAGCAATTGGATTTTCTGTTGCAATTGGACATTTATTTGCTGTAAGTTAATGGTTTCTCTTTAAAAAATAGATCCCTTTATCCTTTATGACTACTTCAGAAGTAAATGGAAACTTTTGTGACCTTTAGAGCAATTACAGCTATATAGCTGCTGTATTCTTTATGGATCCATGCCAAAGCCCTTTGGAGTCCCAGCAGTGTCCCCTTGGGTAGGGTGTTGCACCAGAACTTTTCTGGCTGTTCATGTGATGACTTTTTTTAACTTTGTGTTAGGACTCAGGAGAGTGATGATATCTGCTTGTACAGGAGAAGCTGTACAAAAACAGGGTGTCCCATAGAAATCTCATCACCACCTTCCAGACTTTAATAACGGGCAACATTTTCTCTCTGCTTTAGATCAATTACACCGGTGCCAGTATGAACCCAGCTCGATCATTCGGACCTGCCGTCATTATGGGCAGATGGGAAAACCAATGGGTAACTCTCCTTTCATACTTCCTTCACATAGCAACAAACAGTGATCGGGATTTTTCAGACATCCTTTGCTTTCAGTTATGTCTCCCAGTACATCCCATAGAGACCATCCCCGAGGAAGACAGGCACTGACCTGCCCAATGTTAGGCATCATCATGCCCCTCAACTAAGACTGCAGTGCAGCATGCAGCATGTTGGAATGGCATCTTACTATTCAGGGATCATTTTGTGAAGGTAGTAGCTGGGGTAGAAAGGAAATTATACAAAAAGTTCAAAACAAACAAACAAACAAGGAGACCCAGGGAGACTGAAAGAATTGAACTGCTGGAAAGAAAAATCCTCCAAGGTAGATTGCAAACCCCACTGGTGAGATTTGCAACCTGAGTTTGCAGATTGCAAACCCCACTCCTGGTAAGGAGCTATGGAAGTAATTTTGTTGACTTCACATTTCACCTGGTTCTGTAGCAAACTGGGGCAGATGTATAAAATGAGAACAGGGACCCTCTGTGATCTGGTTCCTGGGGGAGAACCTGCCTTGGCAAATGCCTGCAGTGAGAGATGAAGAGGTTGCAGTCTGGTATTTGCAGACCAGGCCAGATGTTACCTGCTTCAGTTTGAAAGAGTGTCAGCTTAGCCAGGAGCAGTTGTGCAGGAAATAATGTTATAAGCAGGCTGTGAATGATGCAGTAAATTTCTATAGCATCCAACAATCCAATTTATAAAAAACATTTCATATTTTATAAGGGGGAGATGTATCACAGCTCAGCCTCATCTAATTATAGAGAGGGAAATCACTTCTAGATTATAGAGAGGGACACTTTCAGTGCTAGCTCGAAGAGCTGCATCTTACAGTGCATATAAGGATTTTCTTGATTTTTAAAGTATGAAGCCCACATTGCTCCCACTGCAGCTAATAATAGAAATAGCATTGTCTTCAGGCCCTAAGGCTTCAATTCTGCAAACACGATACCATGTGTAACTTTGTTCCCAAGAGTTATCCTATTGAGGCAGATTTACCCAGTTATCAGTGAATGGCTTGTTCATATGAAAAACTGCTGTAGTTTTTCACAAGATTAATTATCCATACTCTGAGGAAGCCTGTAATTTATAACTAAAGCTATAAACAATAAACAAATGTACCATGGAGAAACTTGCAGGAGAAGCTTAGTCACTGTCCTGGCCACTTGGAAAAACAGCCTTTTCTCCTCCTCCAGAGCAGTGATATTGGCGTACCATCTACAGGAACCTGTGGGCTTTGGCACCTACTAATATTACTGCACTGTTGCCTGTCGTGATGAAATACATAGGTACTTACAAAGTTATGTCCATTGTATTTGCTTATTCAAATTAGATTATCAGACTGCCTCTTGTGGTTGACTGCCTGTATGCTGTAGGATTAAATGCCAAATTTGAAGTATTTTGGAAACATGAGTCTGAAATATCAAAGCAGAACTGTTTGTGTGTACACTAGGAAGGGTTTTCTTTCCTTGAAAGTTCATTGTCATCTTGGTTCAAAATGCAGAAAGAAAATCACTTTTCTACATCGGTGTTTCCTATGTGTGTCTTCTTGCAAAGAGTCCATATTTGTGGTCTACAGCTGGCAATGAGCAATGAAAAGTTTAGAAGAGGCCTCTTTTAAAGAGATAGATCAATAAAACTTGACAAAATTACTTCACTTTGAAGAAGTGGGCCTGCTTTTCAATCTTCTTATCATTGTTAATTTAAAAGCTTAATGCCTGGGGTTTTTTCCGCCTCTTTTTCTGCAGGTGTACTGGGTGGGACCGATAATCGGAGCAGTCCTTGCCGGTGCTCTGTATGAGTATGTCTATTGCCCAGATGTTGAACTCAAGCGCCGCTTCAAAGACGTCTTCGGCAAGGCTACCCAGCCTTCCAAGGGCAAGTACATCGAGGTGGACGACAACAGGAGCCATGTAGAGACCGATGACCTGATCCTGAAGCCTGGCATTGTTCATGTGATTGATATCGACAGGGGTGAGGACAAGAAGGGAAGAGATCCATCCAGCGAGGTGTTGTCTTCCGTATGACTAGCAAGAAGCACTGAAAGCAGAGAGCAGCCTGCTAGCACGTCCACAGATATCCTTCCACCCGTTAAAGAAACAGACCTCCTCTAGACTGAGCACCTTCCACTTCTTGAAAGGTGTGGTGTGGGCAGCTGCATGGAGTGGTGTCACCAAACCATACGCCTGCTCAGTTGGAAGATTAGGACTTTGCAATAATTAGAATTCCCCATCTGTTATTCCAAATTTGGACTTGTTCCTAGTATTTTCCTTTCCTTCTTTCCAAAGTCAAAAAAAGAGATGAAAGGATTCTCCTTTAATAAATCAGTCAATAATGAGATAGAGATGTGTAACATTCAGATTGACAGTTAAGACGTATCAGGAAATGCCTATAGACATGAAGACCTACTTATCAGATTGTTCTTCTGACACTTAATTGGCTGTTGTCAGCTCTGATTATAACATCTTACCCATTAAGCGCTCTCCGCGAGGTTCAGAGACAGCACCAGCACTATTTAAGAGTTTTATCCACAGTCAAGCAAAGGAGTATTGTTTCCAGTCATGTACATCACTACTGCCTTGCAAACTACCTCTGAAAAAATGATACTTTAACAGGCTTTTAAAAAAAATTCTATCAACCCATCAAATTTCACTCATGTGATTTGCCATATAAATACATTACCTTCATCCCCAAGAGTAAATATGCTGAAATAGAATGTTGAAGTGTACGGTAATAAGGCTGCAAAGCAGTTGATTGTACTTCATGATCCCTCCTGTCATTGTCTATCTGGTGAAACATTCTCCTGGGGTTTGACTATTGACCATTTGGTGTGAGCAGACTCTCAAGGTCATGCAAAGAATATAAAGGCTTTCCTGTTACTTAATAACTTAAGTAAGAGATATCAGAAGAAAAGAAGGCATATCTGTTTTCAGTGCACTTGTTTGAATACACATTTCTGTGCTAATTTATGTAAACTAAAGGTTTAAATTACTTACCTATTTTCTTACGAGATGGGTGG
>VYZR01084015.1:8852-37165 GCA_013400675.1 Oxylabes madagascariensis
GCGCTCTGTGTATATATATATATATATATACACATATAACACAGGATCTCCAGACAGCCAGGTATTAGTGTGAGCTCTCTTCCAGCTCACTGTGCTGCTCTCTAATTTTTACTGACATGTGAACATCCTTACTGCCAGGTCACAGACATTTCACACTGCAAATGCCTATATATCTTTTATAGTAGAAAGATTATGGCTAACTAGATTTTTTAAAAGCAATTAAAATGTGAGCTGTTATTAGGTTGATGACTACTTAGCATTTTAGTATTTTGCAATAGTGTATCAAAGTACATTCCTAGGACCAGAGACTCTCAGATTAATAGTTCTTTACTACCAAAATTGTGTAATTGGACAACAACATGAAATCGTGTTCTGGCCTCCTACCTCAAATAAAATTTGCTGTAAAATGTGACCAACACAGCCCTTATGCCACCTAGTAATCTTGCCTCTTTAGGAAAAAATCCCAAAACTTCTGTGCTGCTTTCCCCATGGATGCTCTGAAAAACCAAAGAAAGCAAAGAAGAGGTTTCAGTTCTGAATCAAGGTTTAATTTTCAAAATCATTTAAAGAAATCTATTATTAATAGCTCTTGCTGTGAGTTGAACTAAGAATTAATGGCTCTTTGTCTAATATGACTGCATGCCTCCATCATCTCTTTGGTACTAACCAGAACACAAACTCTGCCTCCTCAGTGATCAGCAGTGTCACTGGATAATAGGGGCAAGAGACTTCAGCTCCTAAGACCTTCAGAAAATAATAATCCATGAGACTTCTCCTGGATAGTGTTCCACAGGTTGGTCTCAGCAGAGTATGCCACGTATGCCAGCTTCTCTCTTCTCTGAAGGACTCAGTAGAAACAAAAAGCACAAGAAAAGGATTTTTGTTCCCTTCTTAGGGCACCAAACAAGACTGTGCTAGGAAGGTATTTGATGGAGAGAGGAGGGAGGAAGGAAGGAAGTCCTTGTCAGTTTTAAGAGACGACTTTTAACATTCACTAGTTTAAACCAAATTCCTAATTACACACCAATTTTACCACAGACATTTTGCTTTCCCCATGTTTTGGGTTGCAAGGAAGGAAATCTTGCCTTCAAGAGATTTCTGTTTCTCAGGAAAATGGATGCAATTTCCTTCCTGCCTAACCACAGTTCTGAATGTTACCTTAATTCCATGGGCCTGTGACATAAAGCTGCCTGGGGTCAGTGGTCTGACAGCTGCAGGGTCCCCAGCCCTGAACAGACACACGTGGGCTGCAGGGAAAGAACTCAGGGGCTGCAGGGCCTGGAGGGCTCCCAGTCCCCATCAGCTCCGGGACTGATTAATTCCTGAGCACAATGGAAGAATCACAGGCAACACAGAACACACAGATGTTAAAGGCAACCATATGTAAAAATATTAATTCAGATTAATCAAACTCCAATACATAACAATAGTAACAACAGGAGTTAGCCCAGAGACCGTTCACAACAATGCTGGAGAGTGGCTGATTCTCACACAAGTTAAAACCACTGCAAGATCCCAGAGCACTTCAGGAAGTTCCCAAGAGCAGGACTGTGCCCAGCCACCACCAATTTAAGGCAGAATGGGCAAAGATAATGACTGCAAATGCAGCCAGACTTCTGCAGCTCCCAAACCACAAGCACAGTTAGATACATCTCTGTTATGGTTAGCTGCTCAACAAAAAGAAAGGAGCTGATAGCAGTTCCATCTAAAATAGAGCAATGAAATGAATACATGAAAAACAAGGGGCCAAAACTGTAGTGCCTCACGTGTGCTATTTCACACACAGCACTTTATTTAAAGATTAAAATATATTTTGTAAAAGTTAGTGAACTGAGAACCTTGACAGTGAAACAGTAAGAGAACGGTTGCAGTTTGATGTTAATTGTAAAAAGCTTATTTTATCAAGTTCATTGCAGCTGCTGACCGAGATTTCAGCAATAAAAGTTCTGTTTAGCAAAACGTGATGTTTCTGACCTCTGAAGTTCAGCAAAACCTTTCACGAATTCCACATAAACCAAGGAGTATTATTTGGCATCTACAGACATTCCTGAAAAAGGCAGCTAAGAAGACGTGAATGCTCCTATTTTTCTCAATTTGGCACCAACTCTTAAAGTTAATTATATTTTAAGTGTTATTGCTGATTGGTTTTGCATAAACATTCAGTTAACTGTGTTTATCTTGAAGTCTGATATTGCCTCCCCCAACCAGCTGAGCAAGCTGCCAAGGCACAAAGAAATTTCCAGTTTTCCACATAAGATCCAAAACACTCAAAGTTAGGAAACTCCATTAAAATTACATTAACATGGCAACAGGCACCAGAGATCCCTGCAGTTGCACTACCCCCTCCTCAGGTCTACAAAAAGCCTTCCTTCAGTAGTTTACCTTAAGCTGTTTCAGGATTTATATTCCTCCTTTACAGCAACTCTGCTGCAAAAATTTAGGTCACATCTCCTTTAAGGGTGCACGTCCATGTGTACTTATTTAAAGCTCAAGGAAATTAATTAAAAGCTCCTCACTGACTTCTCTGTGCATTGAATCAGGACCTGTATGAGTTCAGAGGCAAAACAATTACACTTTAATTAAACATCTCCACCTTCATGTGAAGTAGTCAACTAATTTCATTTAAGGATAAACTGAGTCAGAAGGTTCCTGAGCTTGGTCATGGTCATAAACAGAACTGATTACTTAAGTTGTTTCCATATTTTTAGCTGTCCTCCTAAGACAGAGAAAATGGACTTGCTGAAAAATCAAATAAATTCTTGGTCTGTGTATTTGCATGGAATAAAACAGAATGTCCTGAGACAAGTGGAATGGTTGTACAAATTTAATGGCTCTATCTCTGTTCCCCAATCAGTAGCTCATTTAGTCAGTCACAGGAATTCCAACAATGCAAGAAGTTGAAATTATTAGGGTTTTTTTGGAGATTTTTAGGCTGGTTTGTTTTTAAATAGCATTAATAATTATATCTCTATTATTTTTGAAAACAGAAATAGGCTTGGCAGATTTGATACTTGTAAAACCTTGGACGTATTTACTGAAAAGCAAGAAGTATGACTCCACTTTCTGAATTCAGACTGACATTTAAACCATGCAGAAGCTCTGTAACATTCTGTCAGATCACCAGCAGTGAGCAGAAATAAGAATGAGCTTTCCTCACTTTTTTGAGCATTTGTTACATAATGCTTCCTCAACACTAAGGCTGAAAATAAATCTGAGAGTCAGGATAGTGTTTTCCTTATTCTAGTACTAACTGATGGGTTTTTGTTAACTTGCTGATCTTTGATGTCTTCTCACCTCTAGTTTTGCTCATTCTGCTCCATCTGCACTCTCATGCCAATGGAAGCTCATGGACAGGGCACAGCTCTTCAAAGGGAAAGAGAACTGTAAGAGTACTCCATTCTCAGAGATAGAACACTGAACAAAATGGTTTGGGGTTTTTTCCTAAATGAAGTTAAGTTACTTGGCAAAAAGTTTTGAGCACATCTCAAACCTATTTACATATAATTTCTCCCTTCAACTTAGAAGCAAGACCAATAAATTACCGACACTGGGTGTGAAATAGGTGACAATGTTTTTGATCCAGTAATTTGTATCTTTTGTGCACATCACCATCAAAACTGGGACTAGTCACCCACTTGCATCATGCAATAGCTTTAGCCCAGAACATAAACATTTGGCACATTTGTTAGGACTGCAATTTTCCCCATATACACCCGATGGTGTGGTGCAGCTGGAACAGCTGCCTCTGTCCCGGCTGCATTTCAGCTGGAAATCCAAAATGATGACAGCTTGCAGTAAAAAGAAATAGTTTTGCCTGCGCATGTATAGAAATACTTCTGATACCAAATCCTTCTTTTTGGAAAAAATTCTCCTGGAAGTTTCTCCCAGCATCTCCAACAGCAGCCTCCAGAAGCCCATTACCTCTCTGTGCACAGCTCTTGGGTGGATGTTTGATGCTTCAAACTAGGTCAGATGCTCAGGAGGGTGCTTTGTAGTCAACAACCAACTTAGGAACTGAAATACTTAGTAAAAAACATAAATGTTTGTGTTGGTTACGGATGACAAACATTTTGGAGAGGAAAAACTTACACTAAACACATATAAATAGATCTATTTCTGACAAACTGTTTCCCAGGCAAAGCATCAACCTTGGACAGCTTAACCACATCAGGCACATTAGGTGTTAGCTCTGTTTGCCCATATGCAACTGCAGGATGACTTATAATTTTTGGCAGCAGATATGTATCACAGTCATTGTTAGCAATTACAAAATCTAGGGTTTGTTTCCGTTCGCTTTTGGTTTTGTTTAGAAAACAACACAAATTGTTTTGGAAACGTCTCTCTCCTCTTGCAAAGTGAAGCACTCTCAAACCCTGGATGGGGGAAAGGATGGAAGGGAGCAGAAACTGATAGAGCTACAGCTTTCCCATAAAACTGGGATTCAGGACTTGCTTTCCCAAACACTCAACAGGATGTTCTGTGCAGTGACACTTGCGAGCATTAATTCATTTTGCTAAGACAGGGACAGAGGCTCCCTGTGAGCCACGGCCCTCCCTGCCCACACAGCTCCTGCCAGGGCAGCCCCAGCTCTGTGCTGGCACAGGGATTTATTATCACAGGGCCTCCTGCCAGCCCAGGGGATGCTCTTCCTGCTCAGGATTTCACTGTCTTCCCACCTGGACATCAAGCAGAATCCTGAAAGCACTTTTCTGCCCTGTGTAGCTCTTCCACAACTTGTTGCAAGGCTTACAATGAACTAAAAGAGAAAACAGCTTTAAAACAGATTTGGGTACAACCCATCACCATTTAAGTTTTCCAAAATGGCCTTTGCTCCTGCATTTGTTCAGTCCTACACACTTCTTCATAGATTTATTATTTCTGTGTACCACACCAACTAAGTCAGCACACAAATCCCCAACAGCTCTGCACTATACTGAGGGAGCTGCCAGTTTCTCCCAAGATGCCAAATATACAATAATTGATGATGCTTTTTCAGCTAAGGGCAAAGAGACTCAACAGAAAAGTATCTGAAGTACACCTGCCACCATTTTCCAGATGAATCTGTTAGTCGAGGCAAAAGTAGCTTGTAGCTTGGTAAGGAAACCAGCCTGTATTTTTAAAAGTGGTAATACGTAGCTTTCTGTATGCTCCCTCACCTTGAATACCTGCACTTCCAAAATAAACCCCACTGAAGTACATGTTTAGCTTCATTTTTTCACCATTTACATAGGGGTTCTCCTTCAGCAGGCTATTTCACATCACACATGAACTCCAAAAATAACCAAGGCCAAAAGAAATTGAAAGCCTGCAAGTTCAGTAGCCAAAAAAAATAAGTATAGTAGGATTTTGTAAATGTATTTTAAAATATGTTCTTAAATACTCTCTAAACATGCTTCTCACCATGCTGGAGCCAGCTTAGACCAGGGCTGTGAACTAGCACACCTAACTTCCCTACAAAGTCTGCTGGAGTTTGGTGTTTTGTTTCTTTTTTTAAATCCTCACATCTGCAGAATGTCTCACGCTCATCTCACACAGCATCAAAGCTCATCCTGTTCAACACGCCAAGATGAGGAATGGACAAATAAAAGATGATATACAACAGAGTAAAATCTTCTCTCACAGAGAAAGCAAGTCTGAAAGGCAAACACGCCCTGATGAAGCACATCTGGATGCTGAGCAGAACCGAGGATCCTGTCTCATCTGTCCCTGGAGCACGAATACATTCTGATCCGGAGGGTGATGCTGTCCCTCTCTCACGCATCCTCCCAACAGGTAAAAAACTAACGCGTGCCAACAAACACCGTCCGTGTAAACTGAAAGTTACCGAGTACCTCGGATGCTCTAGACACACANCCTCCGGAGGGGTCCGGGCTCCGGCTGTCCCTCCGGGGGGACACACGGGCACGTTGTCCCCTACAGACACCCTCCGGAGGGGTCCGGGCTCCGGCTGTCCCTCCGGGGGGACACACGGGCACGTTGTCCCCTACAGACACCCTCCGGAGGGGTCCGGGCTCCGGCTGTCCCTCCGGGGGGACACACGGGCACGTTGTCCCCTACAGACACCCTCCGGAGGGGTCCGGGCTCCGGCTGTCCCTCCGGGGGGACACACGGGCACGTTGTCCCCTACAGACACCCTCCGGAGGGGTCCGGGCTCCGGCTGTCCCTCCGGGGGGACACACGGGCACGTTGTCCCCTACAGACACCCTCCGGAGGGGTCCGGGCTCCGGCTGTCCCTCCGGGGGGACACACGGGCACGTTGTCCCCTACAGACACCCTCCGGAGGGGTCCGGGCTCCGGCTGTCCCTCCGGGGGGACACACGGGCACGTTGTCCCCTACAGACACCCTCCGGAGGGGTCCGGGCTCCGGCTGTCCCTCCGGGGGGACACACGGGCACGTTGTCCCCTACAGACACCCTCCGGAGGGGTCCGGGCTCCGGCTGTCCCTCCTGGGGGACACACGGGCACAGGACCGTCCCCTACAGGCATCCTCTGGAGGGGTCCCCAGCCTCTCCTGGCAGACACACCGGCTCGCTGTCCCCTATAGACATCCTCTGGAGGTGCCCCCAGCCTCTCCGGGGGGACACACGGGCACGCTGTCCCCTACAGACATCCTCCGGAGGGGTCCGGCCTCCTGCCGTCCCTCCGGGGGGACACACCGGCACACTGTCCCCTGACAGACACCCTCCGGAGGGGTCCCCAGCCTCTCCTGGGGGACACACGGGCACACTGCCCCTATAGACACCCTCCGGAGGGGTCCCCAGCCTGTCTGGGGGGACACACGGTCACGCTGTCCCCTACAGACATCCCCAGCCTCTCCGGGGGGACACACCGGCTCACTGTCCCCTACAGACACCCTCCGGAGGGGTCCGGCCCCCGGCTGTCCCTCGCTGCTGCCCCACGGCCGCCCCACATCCATCCCGCTGCTCAGGAACGCTGCGCTAAGAAAGTTAAAGACACTGCAACATCCAGTACAGCTTAAGCTAATTCAGCCACCACAGAAAATGCCAACCCCCGACTAGAATAAATGGTCATTTGGTCATTGGAGGGCTCAGAAATAAAGTAATGCTTCACCTACATTGACTAAAGGAGTGTAAACCCGCAGTGAACACAGAGGAATTAATTAAAACTAAAAACCAAAGAAGCCACCAAAGGCCCTTCACCCTGCTCCATCATCTGCATTATGGTTTCCCACTAGGTTAACAGCAACCCTGCTTCCTTACAGGGTGCGTCGGTAGGGCCAGCAAGGTAAGTACAAAATTGCTGGAGATAAAAACGCTTCGTGGACCAAGTGTTATTTAGTAAAATGCATCTGTTTTCCACTCGGTACTTACCTTAATTGCATAAAGATAGTCACAGTAATGAAATAGGTGGCACTTCCTTTAACAGCTTGGTACTTAATGACATCAAAGCCTGGTGCCACTGAAATTCAAACCCCACTGCCAGCTAATGAAGGGCTTAACATGAAAGCCTCTGCAAAGAGCAAACCCAAGCCGCTGACAGGAACAGGAATGGTGCAAATGTGCTGGGATCTGAGATCACTGGCACATACCCACAGCACAGCAGGCAGTAATGATTATTAATTATTTAAGAAAAGAACATAAGAGCTCCAGTATAAGCTGAAAAAATATGCAGAAGCATTGCACTGGGATCCTCCAGTTGGATTACTGTTAATTAGCACAGTACATGAGTCTGAGGGAAAGATCTAAAAGCATCTTATGCTAGTGGGAGCATATAATTAAGCCATCATTTGCATCCTTGCAATAGTATGAATTTCCTTACTGATAACATCATGGGCACAACACCATTTTATGACTAAGTACTGTCTAGCTCTCCTAATTCAGCTGGCTGACTGTACAGCAGTGCAATGCAAACTTACAGATCATCAATTTAACATCCTGCATTTATTTAGAATGGGTTTTAGCAGGAAGAGATACCATAAGACTTCCTCTAGCTTAGGAAATTTTAGATTTATTTTCTTAAAATTGAGCTCCTGCCCTACCTTAGTTCATTCCCTTCAAGCTTCCTGAGATGTTCAGCTATCAGGCAAGGTGACATCTTGCCTTCAGTCACTTGTATCATCATAAGACACGGTGGACGCTCAAGAGGCCTCACAACTATGCTAGTTCTGCAAGAGATAGAGTAAAATATTGTTCATGTCCCATGGGAATGCACAGAGCCTCCCAAAGCAAACAGAACGTAGAGCTGCACTTGATCAAATCCGTTACCTTCCCAAGCATCACGCTGCTTGGCCTAATCCTCAGACAGGGAATGTTAGAAGTTTAATTATCTAAAGGTTAAGTCTAACGTGTTTGCAAGTATTGTATAAAGACTTGATATTATTTTACAGAAATCTATCAGATTAAATGGATTTTTCTTTTCAATAGCTTCTAATCTCGTTTAATGAGGCTGCTGTTTATTCTAGAAAGCCAAAACTTCATTAAGCCTTTTCCTCTGAATCCCTCCCTACCTGAATTAGAAAAATTCTCTCTGTTCACCCTGTCCTTCCTGATCTCCAATTCTTTCTTAATCAGCTCTGAAATTCATTTAGGATTCCTTCACAGCACAGCTGCTTCCACCCTCCAAGTCCCCCTGTACTTGTTGGCATCCCCCTCTCATTAAGGGCTTCCAGCAGCATCTGCACACACAATCCCTGCTTTCATTATCCATGATTCAACCACATACAACAAGAATAAAAACTCTTTCTCTCCAAGATGTGTGGGGTACCCAATGAAGGACTTGTTTTTAGTTTGGAATCTCTTTTTCTTTTGTTAATCATTTATATGTCAGTCTGACAATTCAAATTCATCAAACTCATGCATCAATCCCATTTCAGCTGCTAATGACACAGCCTGAACTGCCTGGCCGTAGGGTGTCATTAACACAGAGCTCTCAATCAAAAGGAATTTGACTTTTACAGGCAAAGTAGCACGAGAAACTAAGGGATCTCCTAAGAAATCTTGTATTTTTTCTTCAACACAAAGATAACTTGCTACTTTTCCATTCAAGATCAAAGAAGGGAAATAACACAAGGAGACAAAGATAGAAGAAAGAGAGACAGAATATTTGAAGCTTCAATTTTCTATCACTTTTTCTTTCAGATCAGTACAATTACTGAATTCACTCTATAGAGAAAGAAGATTAAAAAAAGGAGGTTATATATGGCCAAAAAAGGACTCTAGGAACTTTGTTGGTGTGTTTAAAGCTACTGTACTTCACAATTCTTATTTCAGAAGTAAAACGATAAACAAAAAAAAAAGCACTTTTAATCTTCAAAGCAATGTATGATCAATAACAACTTCACAGCACTCGATATTTAAGGATCATAATCTGTATTTTACCCCAGGAAAGAAAGATGTGTACAGAATGAGTGATCTGCTCAGGTCCAACACTGAACTGGGGATGGAACTCACACATCACAAGCTTGTTTGTTAAACACAAACCCATGCTTTCATTTAGCAGCTGTTCTTTTGTTATCAGTTTTTATTTGAGGAAATCATTATTATAATAAATAGAATATGGACATTTCTTTCCAGCCACTGCAGAAACATTTGAGATGGTGGTGGAGGTACATCCCAGGATTATTTAGCAAAATATTTAGCACAACACACCAATTAAGTGACTATGCCTGAAATCAATCTAACTATTTCAAGAGGTTACTAAACTGTCTGTGAGGGTCAACACATGAAAAGCTTCATATCAGCAGCAGCTTCCTTGTTAAATCACATTTATGGTCAGGGCACTCTGCAGGACACAGGCAGTCTCTGGGCAGAGCTCTGATTTCTGACCCCTCACAGCTTCTGAGAAGTCTGACCCGACACTCTGACTCTTGCAATACTGATCACTGATCTCAGTCTCATCTTTGTCCATCTAAACCACCAGAGATCCTTCCAAGAGCAGAAGCAGCACGACGTTGGAAAGATGTTCAGTCAAGGATCAATTTAATTGGAATGTTACAACTGCCCGCAGTACAGGAATTTGCAAAAACCCTGAAATATTTACAAACCAATTTAAAAAAGTTTCTCCTGGAAACTAACACCCCTCAAACGACAAGGAAAAAGATTTCCACGTCATTGTACTGTAAACTTTTTGTGAGTGCTGAGAGATTTAATTTACATAGTAATGCTGCAAGCAGGCTGGGGGTGTATGGGGAGAGGGTTCCTTAGCACCAGTAATGAGCAGAAAGGAAAAGAAGGCAGCTCCAGTCCCCACAGACTGTTTTGTTTCCCATAATTTCGGAGTCTAATAATGCCTTTTAATAAGCTGCTCTCAGCTATGAAGCTGCAATCACCCTTTGTCAGAGAACACAATGCTGTCCCAGACAGGAAAAGAGTTCTGCTGGAATGGACAAAAGACCCCTCCTCAATAAAGGCTTTTTAAAAACAGGGAAAAAAAGTTCTCTCAGTGAAAAACAAATCATGCTGTCTATACCATGTATCCTTTCATTTCGTAAATGCTAGGTGTCAAAAGTATATCTGTTAAAGCAAATACAGTCTAGAAACACATTTTCAAGTCTACTCCAGTCCTAGTTTACAATTAGACAAACTCGCTAATTTACAGGGTATTTATGCCCTGCACGTGGACTCTAAATGACAACTGACCGTGCTAATTTCCTGTTTATAGTCTATGCTACTCACTTAGTCTCTGTGCTAAATTTCACCTGCATGAGATTTCAAATCCTCCCATGCCAAGTTCATTCAGGATCCAGTGGAGACACCGACCCTCCCCTCTCCACAGCACCACCACTGACACTGAGCAACACTTGCACTGAGCACATAACGGGAGCTTTACCCCCCTTTTAAAACTTGTTTCTACTTGCAAGCTATTTCATGTCCCCTCTGAAATAACAGCAGCGTGCAGTTACACACCCGAGCTGCAGGAAGAGCCACGGAAAGAGCATCTCATTGCCACGTCCTATCAGTTCCCTGTCCTTTCAATACACAAGGTTAAACGACTGCAGAAGCCTCCCCACAGGGCTGCCATTGTCCTCAGGCAGGCCGGGACACAAAGTGCTCATTCATGTGCACACCAAACAAGCAGCCAAGGGCCAGGCATCAGCATCCAGGCTCGTTTCGGGTCTTCTGCAAACAGTTTGTAGAAAGATGGCATTTCAATAAACTACATCCATTTTCCAAAGCTTCAGTGCTTTCCTAGCACAAACTACTTACCAGGGAGTCCAGACAAAAATTAAGACAATGTGAAGAATCACCCAAAAAAGTCATCAGGACCACTTCTTGAAAAGATCTGCTTTGCTACAACCACATGCAAAAAGATTAAGTTTTAATAGTTAGACAAACACACATTCAGGAGAGTTCAAAAGAGCTGACTCTTTCCAAAGACAGTCATACCATGCTTTTGTTTTAGAGTTCCACTTAGTGTTCAGCCTCAGAGCTCGTATTATTAAAGGGTACAGACACCAAGGTTCCAAAGTGCACTTAAGGCTGTTTACTTCGTATCTTCTGGTTAAGGACCCAAGAGGTTTAGGGCTTGGGTTGTTTTGTTTTTTTGCTTTGCTTTTTTTCAGCATCTTAGAAATAGAAAAACCAAATGCAGTATGACCAAAATCCAGTGCTGCTGATAACTGGAGACACAAGCCTCACGAACCTCTTCATTGTTTTGCCTTTTCTACTTCAACACTTGCAAGAGCAAAGACTTTGTCTCCTGATCCTAAGGGGGAAAAAGCATTTTCAGTAAGCATTAATGGAAATAGTGAATTACCTTATATACAATTTAAATCAAGCAAAACATTTGAGATCCAAGGAAATCAAACCCACATTGTGAAAACTAGAACACTTGAGCTAATTAAAAAAAAAAAACCACACAAGCTTGCCAGGTCTAGAGCAGCCATGTCCTACTGGGCCTGGCTGGGATGGAGCTCCCTTTCCCCCAGCTCCTCTTGTAGAGCTGTGATTTGTGTTTGTATGGAACGGTGTTGGTAACATCCCCCCCATACACAGAGCTACTACCAAAGTCCCCTCCTGAACAGAGGGTTCTCACCTTGTTTACACTCCAGGGAGAACAGGGCTGAAAGCTGGGGCACCCAGACAGTTCATTTGTACCCGGAGCTAGTCTGGCACGTTCCTGCCATTCACAGCTCTTTCATCCCAGTTTAACTACTGCTACAATGAACTATCGTGCTTATTTAATGCCTTTTGTAACTGAACTCTCGATCTTGTGACACAATCAGAGGTATGACAACTATGGCAGGAAGAGTGCTTTAACGCTGTATTTTGACAATGTGCCAATAACTGCCAAATTCTCTGCATCAAGCAGAGGAAAAGACTCTCCTGACAGTCTTTAACACAAAAAAGATCTGTGTTTAATTCTGAGAGCAGCATCTCTGCTTGAGACAGACTATTCAAGCCTTCAGCATGATGGGCACCCTTGGCATTTCGTGGATGTTTGGCATTGGATTTATTTGCTGTGTTACTTTTTCCTCATGATAGTTTATCAGAGTTTCATTGTTAATAAAACATATATTCACATTTAATGGCATGAATCTCCTGTTCATATTTTCTCTTTCATAGGGGAACCAGACATACTTCTATTAATCAGCACTCGAAGGAATCAGAAGTTATGAGAATGAAAACTTACCAAGGTCAGCGGAGACTCTCTCAAATTGGCTCAGGGCTGTACCAGCATTCGTTGACAAGAACATCTCATCATCACCAGTGAGCTAAATCAAAAAACACCATAACTGCAAAGCTGATACCTTAACTGTGCATATTCCCACCATCCACTTGTGCATCTACATGAGCTAGGAAAGGTTACAGCAATTGTCCATTTGCAGCTTTTAATTGGCAGCGTTATCTACCATGCTGAAACCTGAAACAAAAACACAAGCTACTTCCCCTAGCACTGAATTTTCCCTCCCTGGCTCCTGTCAGCCCAGGCAGGACAGGATGTGCAGTGTCAGACATGCCTCCACATGCAAGGTTCAAGTTGATTTCCAGTGATCATTTTTTATTAAAAGGTAACACTGTACTTGTGTACCTAAACCATGCCAAGGTTCAATAACTTTTTTGTCACGTGGTCAGTACAGTAATGAACTAAGATCTAAGCTTACTTCCTATCATCTCCTGAAGAAAGCAAAAAAAAAGCAGTCCCTGCCAGCTTTGACCATGTTAAGAGCCAATGACCTAGAAATGGTTCTCTTCCTTTAAAGTGACATTTCCCCATGTATATTTTACTTTTATGTATGTGCTCTGATGCCTTGTGACAGATGCCCATAAAATATTTACAATAATGAAGCAGTAACCTACATTTGGAAGGTTCAGATATTCTAAGTTAAAAGTCACTCATTTAATTAGCCTCAGATACACATCTTTATTACAGCAAAGCATGTGTGTTAAACTCTTCACAGTGTTTGCATCAGTTTATTTATTAGAAATATAAAAATCAGGTACAGACATTCAGGATGATGTTGGATATTACTTACCTGCCTTTGCTGGCTTTATAAGCAAGCATACAGCTATTTAACATTTTGCAATGTTGTGCAGACAAACATGCAGTACCTGCTGTCATTGTTCACATCCAGAACAGATGTGAGACTGTCCTAGCAAGCCCTCAGTGCAGCAGGCTAGTGATCATTTTAAAAGATTAAGAGGACAGGTCAGAGTGTGGTGAAGTGGCTTGATGTTGTGATCTGAGAAACTCATTCCAAGAGGATTAGATAGCTTCATGCATTCACTTCACAATCTTAACTAGCTTTTACGTATTTGCAAAACGTTTTTTTTCCCCTGACAGTCAAGCAATAAAATATTGTGAGGGAAAGCCCATGCCTAGGAAACTGCTTGGATTACAGCTCCTTTAAGTACTGCACTTGATCTTTTCCATTACATCCCTTCATTTCCTAAAAAAGCTAAGTACAGAGATACACAGCAACCCATTTTCTTCATATACCATTCACAAAAAGAAGTAACTTCTCTTCCTCCCTCTGGTGGCAAACCCAGGGCTTTTTCTACCACTGATGGATCACCGGGGCAACAATGAATTTATCACCACCTCTCCAATTTCTTTATCTCACACCCAGGGGTAGGCATAATCGACAGTATAAAAGTGAAGCTGGATACGTGTCAGAGGTCTTGAATAGCTCCTGATGAATTGGTGGTGCTGGCCAGTAACAGACTTTTTTTGTAGCTTTTATAAATACGATCACCTTGTACCAGCTGGTGTGTGATTCATGCATACAGCCCACCAAAGGAAGTATTTAAAAGTAGAAACAGCCTGATAGAAAGGTACCAAACTATTTGATACATGTTCAGCCTCAGAAAGTTTGGCACTAAAATGGAAGGACATTTATGTAATATTGCAGCAAGTTGCATTTTGTCATTTGATTATAAAATTGTAATTTCTTATTTTAATTATTTCTAATTCCTCCAAAATAGGCAGAAAACTCTATTCACCTGACTCTCATACCAACCCCTTACCTTCTCACCAAGCTTTCTGAGGGCAGTCAGGATTTCCAGTTTCTGTTGGGTGTACAGGTCTCGTGGCAACTTCCCAACCATTAAGTCTCTGTCCATCTGCACACCAGGGGAAAAAAAAAGTCAATATATACAAGCTTTCCATTATTTCATCCAACACAACAGCATGAGAAATGCAACAGCCTAAAAATATCAGCAGTCATGGACCCACAGCAGTAAGAGACAGAGCTATCTATGATTTAAAAGATGTCTTTGAAGTTTTTCAGAACATTCAGCAAATACTCTTTACCCCTAGCCTTAACTTACCTGATTTCTCCAAACTTGGATCTCTTTTTATCAAAGAACGATAATCATTTAAAATTAGATATTCACACATCACTGGCACATGGAGGAATCACATTTGATTTCACTTTGCCCGGATCTTCATTTTAGATCTCTGAAACATTGAGGGCACTCTCCAGCCCTCAGTACAATCACAGACTTTCTATTTGCAGTTTCCTCAGTTCACTCTATTAATCCCATTTCTGCTTTGAAGCAGGAAGATAGGAGAAAACTCAAGAAATGCACATGGTTGTCCCCATTACCTCAACAAACATTTAAAACGGAACAAATTCTGAAAGAGAACTCTCTTTTGGACTTTACAAGCAAGTTTTCCAGCACACTCAGTGCTTTCCTTGCAACGATTACATACTTGAATCAGTCCCAATATAAACTCAAATAAACAGTTTTTGCAGTAAAACAGAAGCCTTCACCTCTGCCAGCCTTGTCCTCAGCTGCCTCGGCTGCTTCTTTGCAAACATTCTAATCACTTCTGGAGTTTTAAATGCTTGGCTGATGGCTGCTTGTATTGCCTGCAAGGAGAAGAGCAAGAATGACCAGGGCAAAGCGTACTCACAAACTACAGCACCAGGATGAGATTTTTTGAGGGCTGGAGAGTATCCTCTGCATCATTTGATACACAGAGCTCATCTTTTTTTTTCGTAATCATGGAAGTGAAATAGAAAAAAAATATTACCTTTATGGAAGGCATAAAGAATCCTCTAATTAATGTAACTATACTGAGAAAGGGCTGTGAAACTTTTCGTTACTGTCCAGGTCCTCATTTCCTACAGTGTTAAGTTTGTAATTCATCAATGGGTTTTTTCCCCTTTTAAAATGAAGACACCTATCCAAGTTTTTTATATATACAAGTGTATTAAATTATAAAAAGCATTAATTACATAGATGTAGATTTCACATAAAAATTATAGTGAATCACTTGTATCTCTTTGCTGTTTCATCAATTCCAGGCAGAACATGAACCTTTTTAGGAACACATCATCCTTACCAGTTGCATGCCACTGAGCTCATCCACCAAAGTCATATCTCCAGACATGATCTTCTTCAGGGAGTCATTGAACTCACTCAGCTGCTCCAGAGTTTCTTTTTTGGTCTCTTCGTACTCATCTGCATCCAGCTCCTCTCTAGGGAGGCCCCAAGAAGACACATTAATTCCCAAGTTTCCCCTGAGACATCCCACGGAGCAAAGGACATTGGGCCATGTCAGGGAGCTTGGTTCCCCTGCTCTGGCCCTCTCAGCTCCCACCCAGCTCCTGCATTGCTTGGGTTTGCTTGGGCTTGCACCCCTCCCAGCCACCTGCGTGGTTGTACAGCCACTGATAACAAAAAAAACTAGTAATAAACAAGATACCCCACACCTGCAGCACGATTTAGGAGTATTTTTGGATCCCAACAGAAATATGTGGTGGGATTGTGTTGCTCAAAGCCTCAGGGAATGAGATTATGTGAGAGGCCCATCTCCTCACCCAGAGCCATCCACTGAGGAATAGCTGATCCTGCTGTCTGAACCTTGCCCAACTCCCAGCACAGCACACCACCCCTGAGCAGTTCTAATTGTTCTTGAAAAAGATACACACTGCTTGGACAAGTTAGAACTAGAGTCAGAGAAAGCATCTAAACACAGTGTTTAAATGCAATTGTTAAAACAGATAAAAGCCCAACCTTCCTGATAATTCACTGTCTCAAATTGTATCAACCCACAGAAGACTAATAAAAAAATCACATGTAAAGTTAGACAAACTAAAAAGAAAACAATGCAACACCCCCCAGGCATCCATAACTATGAGAGAAACCAAAAGAGCCACAAAAGCTCTTTTGTTCACTGCTATTAAAAATCCCATAGAAAAATTGTGATTTTTGTGAACAGCTATTGGAAGTCACACTGAAATATAACATTTCAAAGAAAATACTAAGTACTTCTGCTCGCATTTTTTTCAGATATATAAAACAATCTTAATAAAGGTTTTTAAAAATAATTTTTACTACCTGACACCAATATTCTATCTAATTTAAAAACAGAAAGCCACAGCAAAACACAAAAATAAATAAGCCCCCACCCCCCAATTTTTGAAAGGTACCACTGTCTTCTGCCAACCACTTAAGAAAAATACTACCATATAAGAGGAAAGCAACTATTTTTATTACCTGCATTCTTCCAGATCTTGAAGTTGCTGCATTAATCTGTCCAACTGCTCCTCCAAGTTTTGTTTCAGTTTACTGGTCTCTGTTGTTCCTCTTGAAGCCATTTTCTGTTTTCACATGAAAATGGTTTTACATGACACTCCTAAGAGAAAGTACATTTTATTATATGTATCAACAACTTAAAACACATTTAAAATGCTCTAAATATTAAAATAATGCAATATCTTGCTGATGGAATGTTTAATCACAACACGGGGAGATCCTTGCAGTGGAAATACAGAAATGCCAGGCTGGGTGTACAGAATTATCTTCATGGCAAGAGGCGGCTCACCAGGGAACTCCAACAGCCACGGCACATAAATCAAGCGAGTGTCAGATCAAGTAGCGATTACTGAAATAGAGGCCCCGCTATATGAAACAATAGATTCGACCCTTCAAGTGCCCCTCGGAACGCTGTCCAGCAGACAGCACGGGTGTTTGAGGCGTGCGGAGACCTCTGGAGAGGAACCCGGGCTCTGGAAGGGAACCCGGGCTCTGAAAGGAACCCCCGCTCTGGAGAGAAACCCGGGCTGTGCAAAGGAACCCGGGCTCTGGAGAGGAACCGGGGCTCTGGAGAGGAACCGGGGCTCTGGAGAGGAACCCCGGGCTCGGAGAGGAACCCATGCTCTGGAGAGGAACCCACGCTCTGGAAAGGAACCCGGGCTCTAGAAAGGAACCCGCGGTCTGGAAGGGAACCCGGGCTCGGGAAGGGAACTCGGGCTGTGGAGAGGAACCCCGGGCTCCGGGGGGGAACCCCGCGCTCCCCGAGGATCGCCCCAGGGCGGACAGCGCCGGGCCCGGCCCGGCCTCACAGCGCTCCGAGGGGCCGCGCCACCGCCGGCGGGCAAGGGAACGCGGCCCTCCCTCGGGCAGGGCGAGCGCGGAGCGCCGAGCGCCGGCGGGGAGGAGACGGCGGAACTCGGGCGCTACCGGGGCCCACCTGCCCATCCCCAGGCTAGGCTCTTCCCTCCGCCCGCCCGGCCCCGGGCCCCCTCACCCTCAGCCGGGCAGGCCGCGGCAGGGCGGGCTCATCCCGGGGCCGCGGAGCTGCTTCCGCCGGGCCCGGGCCAATGAGCGAGAGCGGGATCCGGCCGGGCGGCGGGGAGAGCGCCGGGGAGAGCGGGGAGAGAGCCGGGGGTGAGCGGGGACAGAGCCGGGGGTGAGCGGGGAGAGCACCGGGGAGAGCGGGGAGAGCGCCGGGGAGAGCGGGGAGAGCACCGGGGAGAGCGGGGAGAGAGCCGGGGGTGAGAGGGGACAGTGCCGGGGATAAGGGGGCACAGCGCCGGGGAGAGCGGGGCCCGCCGGGGTAAGAGGGCACAGCGCCGGGGATAAGAAGGCACAGCGCCGGGGGTAGGAGGGCACAGCACAGGGGTAAGAGGGCACAGCACAGGGGTAAGAGGGCACAGCGCCGGGGGTAGGAGGGCACAGCACAGGGGTAGGAGGGCACAGCGCCGGGCGGAGCGGGGCCCGCCGGGGAGAGCGGGGCCCGCCGGGGAGGGTGCTCGCTGGGCGGGTACCGGAGCCCCGTGCAGGCCCCCGGGGGCGGAGAGCTGCGGGAGGGTGTTAGTGAAGCGTCCAGCGACGCTCACATCAAGCTTGTATTTCATATGTATACTGATATACAAACGTGTTTGACAGATGTTTGCCTCTGAAACGTAAATGAGATTGACCAAAGCATCCTTACCTGCTTATCCCCGGAAGGTGACTGGCAGGTTGGGCTCCAGAGCCATCCCAAGACCTGCTATAGGCATATTTTGATGTCTCTTAGTGCAAGGTGAGTTTATGAGGCAATGATTGCCTGTTTCTGTAAATTGTAAAAATTAGCAGCGTGGAAAGGGACATTTGACTAACTCCCGAAAAGGCATTCTGTATTTCCATCTTAAAATTTTCTACTTTTTTTGCACTTTTTTTTTTTTTTAAGGAAAAAATCAACCTTTTTCAGTTTTGCAGCATGAGTCACTGTGTTGAAAGTAGGATTTGTGCGTTACAAAGGGAGTCTAATTCCTCTCCTCCTGTTCCCATAGTAACTCTCCTAGTTGTGCCCCTGTGAAAGCTGCATTTCAAGTGCCACCAGCCCTTCCTCTGCTGAGCTACTCTGCAGCAATGAAGACTGTTTAAAAAGCTTGTGAAACTATTGAAAGCACAGAAAAGTGCTAGCACTTACAAACTATGAATCCTTGCAGGAGTTCCTTTTATCCGCGGGCTGTTTGATGTTAGGACACAGTCACTGTTACAAGATTTGTCTTGATGGTGTCTCAGCGCTGGGCTGCTGTGAGCATCACTCAGCCTCTCTGTAAGGGAGACACAATGTCAGGGTGACCTTGTGGGATTTTTCCAGGTGGTGATGTTGCTGTAGAAACAACGGAGACAATTCTGTGCTCCTCAGGATGTCTCAGACATCTCGCAAACAGCAACAGCCCATTGCAGATCTCCTTTGTTAGGCCAGATGTGGGAAAACATCTTGGCAAGCCAGAATATTCTCAGGAAAGAATACAGAAGCAAAAATGTGTGTGAGGTGTGAGGAGAAAGTGCAGTGAGGAGAAATTAAATGATAAATAGTGAAATGTCTTTATTTTTAGCAATTCTTAAGCACCTTTCTGAAACTGAAGCTCAGAATTGGAACAGAACTATGGTATTTTAGAAAAAGGGAAAAGCCCTAGTATTTAATTGCAGCTTTTGCTAAACTTCTGTAATTTATTATTCTTCTCTCACCTTTTCCACTGGTACATCTAACACTTGCTGCAACACAAAGTGGACTGACTTTTCTCATGTTTAGTCCATAGCACTCTCTTCCCACATGTCATGCTGAATTATACACATTACCCCCTTTACCTTTTATATTTCAGAAAATGTAAATAAATCCCAAGTGAGAAATGTTGACTGTTCTCCTCCAGAATTTAATACAGTAAAATATAATATGTGACACAATCTTGGTTTTATGTATCATGCTGGAAAGGCTCACTGCAGTTTAGAGTAGCAAGACTAGGAGTGGTCACAGGGTGTTCTATTTTCTCCTTATAAGCACTAGAAGGAAGTTACTTCACAAGGAAGTTCCCTGTCCACGTCTCTTGGCCGTTGATTGGCACTGGCATCTTAAAAAAGGTGCAAAGTTCTAATAAAGTTTGTCCTGCACTCAGGACAGATAAGCTCTCCACATGAAGTTTAAAAGCATGAGCTGCTTTTCTTCAGAGTGGGCAGTACTCTGTCCTCTCTGGGCAAGCGGCCTCTTTGATTTCATATTTTAATCTCTTAGAAATTGGACAAAAAAGTGTCACAGGAACAGTCACAAGCTAGGTTGATGGAAGAAAAATACAATGTTCAATTTGATCTTGAAATTTTCTCTCCTGTTTATTGGCAGCACAAATAAGTAACAATGACTCTTTTTTATCCCATTTCGTGTAGTGGCTGGTACCTGGCACCAACATTCTGCACTTGGCTCTGGCTGTGAGGAATGGCAACGGAAGATCCCGAAGGGAAGACTGAAGTGGTACTGCTGGCCTGTGGCTCCTTCAATCCCATCACCAACATGCACCTCAGGCTGTTTGAGCTGGCTAAAGACCACCTCCATGAAACAGGTAGGATGGTCATTTATATCACTGGGAATAGCTTTGATAACCAGACACTTAAATGTTAAGGTGAATATTTTCTATGAATGCTTGTTGGACAGTGACAGATATTTTTGCAAATGCTAATTAGATATTGAAGCTGATATGTGTTTATGTCTTATACAAGACCATGTAGGTCATTATGAGAGAATTCATATGTGTTGCTTATTACTGATTTTAATGAGTTAAGCACAGGGTTTATAGTTTATAGAAATATATCTTTCTAATATGTCTTACTAACTCATTCATTGTGCTGCTCTGACAGTGCAGAAGTATTTTTCCACAGGGCTGGTCAGCTGCCATTGCACTGGATAATGATTAGGTCACAGGTTAAATACAATGCAGGGGAAGTAACATCTGCACAACCACTTCTCATGTTCTTGTGTGATGTGTTTTTTTCCACAGGAAAATACAAAGTAATCAAAGGCATCATTTCACCAGTGGGTGATGCATATAAGAAGAAAGGTCTGATCAGTGCGAATCACCGAGTGACTATGGCAAAACTGGCTACAAAAAACTCAGATTGGGTGGAAGTTGATGACTGGGAAAGCTGCCAGAGCGAGTGGTTGGAAACACTGAAGGTTTTAAGGTATTCTTCAGCCAGCCTCTAAAAGTCTCATGAACCTGTAGAAGGATTAGGAATGGTGTTAACTCTAACAAGTTGGGATAATTGCAGGGATAGGTTCTTTGGTAGGCCATACTATCCTGATTTTTTCCTACATCTTTAAAATACCTAAAATACATCTCTTTTGCAGGTATCATCATCAAAAGCTTTTACCTGCTGATGTCACTAATAGTCTGCAGGATGCTGTACCCATAACAAAGCTGGGACGGAAGAGAAAACAGGAACCAAATAGGCATGAGCCCGTTAAAAAGAAAAATCAGAGTCCGGTTGTAAAAAGTTAAGCCTGTTTGCAAATTAAGTGGTTAATGATCCTTGCTATTTCAAGAGAATTGCACTGATGAGTAACTTTTATGGTAGCTCTTGGTTCTGATGTCACTCAGTAACTTTATTCCCTTAGATTCCACAGCGTAAGGCATTAGATCCCTTTCATGAAGGGACTCCCCTAACTTTTATTCAGAAAAATCCAGTGTTATGGCTACTAATTATAAATTATATACTCTGAATCTTTTTTTTTGAATTTCATTCCATTGTCTCGTCTTAACCAAAGACATAGAGAGACAGAGCCAAGAAATTAAATGTCCCTGTCAAGTTTGCTAAATTCTGCCAAGCCCAAAACCTAAACCAACTTCTCATTTAATTTTCTCTTTTAAGGTGTCCCACAGGTTAAACTGCTTTGTGGAAGTGACATGCTGGAGTCTTTTGGGATCCCCAATCTGTGGAAGTCGGAGGACATCACTGAAATTGTGGAAAAACACGGCCTGGTGTGTATCAGTAGGGCTGGCAACAACGTTCAGAAATTCATCTACGAATCAGATGTTTTGTGGAGACATAAGAACAACATTCACCTGGTGGAGGAGTGGATCACGAACGACATTTCCTCCACCAAGATCCGGAGGGCGCTGCGGAGGGGGCAGAGCATTCGGTACCTGGTGCCGGAGGCGGTGCGGGCGTACATCGAGCAGCACCGGCTGTACAGCCCCGAGAGCGAGGACAGGAACGCAGGGCTGGTCCTGGCTCCCCTGCAGAAACACGCTGCTGAAGAGAGAGGAGCTCGCAGGCACTGAACAACTGACTGCCTGCTGGCAAAAACACCACACTTCAGCACAGGAAAGTGTTTCCTAGGGGCTGCTTGGGGCTTTTTCTTAGATAAACGGTGCGCTAATTCTGTACACCTGTAGTTAGCAGTGAGGTGTGGTGTGCTCAGAGATTGGACCTACACAACCTTTTTCAACTCCAGTAATGAGATTTTCACATTTTAGTGTTTTGTCCCAGTGCACTGAAGGGAGTATAAGAATTCACACCGGTACATGAAAATTGCAAATGTACAAGCTAAAGAAATGAATGTTCTGATTAGTTTGAACTCAAACTGCTCTATTTATAAAACAATAACACTAGTATTTTTAATAACTTACAGTGTCTTAACGAAGTTATCTGGTTTCAAGATGTACCATTTACTTGGAGTAAATGTATGTAATTTTTTTTTTTGATTGTCAGCGTGTGATTCACTGCAAAAAAAAATTACTTAGCTTTATGCTGGAAGGGAAGAATTTCCTCCTTGGTGAAGTGGTGCTAGGTGTAGCATACTTTGAGCTGCTTGCCTTTGACATATGCAGCTGCTTGTTCATTTTCATGCAGTTTGCTTTCAGAAATGTCTTGTACTTTAGTTTTCCATTCGTGTTTTCAGGGCTGTAATGTTAAGCTCAGTATTGTTTCTGATGGAAGGGCCAACCTACCTCAGGAACTGGTTTAAAGACATTGATTTAATAGATAGAAATTAATAATAGTGTCATTGCACCGATTCTCAGACACTTGTCCCTTTATTACAAATAATACATCGATTTCAAATAATAAAATACCTTTTACTTTTGAGCCACAAGTAGAATATAATTATATATAGCCAGAATTGTTTTCTGTTACTAGAGAGAAAATGGTAGGATATCGTTACTGATCATAAGTGAAATATTTTTCTTTGCTAGAAATCCGGTTTTGAATCTAACAGTATTTTGTCTATAGTATAAGCTCGAGAGGCACTGTGACTGTTGTGGTGATAGAATTCTACCTCCCTTTATTTGCTGCTATCTCATTTTTGTTTGGATTATGTGCCTTATTAAGAATGCCAAGGTTTGCAAGCCACTTTCTCATGGGCCAGCAGCTCTTTCATGGGATCTCTACAAGATGAGTGTGGTCAGGTTTTCCAGATGAGCAAAGCCAGCTGAATGGAGGCTCTGCAGGCAGGCAGCCAGGATGCTGTTGGGCAAGGCTTGGAGCAGGGACACGTTCCATGATCATGGCTGGCTGCTGGGTATTCATTCCCCTTGGTTTTACTGGGGGATCCAGGATCCCGCCTCACAGCACTGGCAGTATTTGCACCCTGCCCATCTCCTGTTCAGTCAGAAACACAGCTCCACAGTCAGTGCTGGGGCTGTTCAAGGATGTCAGACAGCTAAAACTTTCAGGAGTGGACTCTTGTCAGACCTTAAAGGGCACACGGGGCCCTTTCACCACACGTGTCATTTAGACTCAAAATATTTTATTAATGCTGCAGCAGCAGCAGGACCCACTTGATCTGCTTCTGTAATTAGGCCACGTCCCTAAGAGAATGTGTTAGATGCTCAGTGCTGCACAGCAACTAGGATGGAAATGGCAAAAAGTATTTCCACAAAAACAAAATCAGAAATTTGAAGGGAGAAGGAAATGAACCACCATAGGATTTGGCCAGGGCAATAGGCAGTTCTTAGAAGCTCCATAGGCATTTCTGTGGCTGAGGCTTGAAACAGTAACCCTGGTACCCTTTAGAGGTCTTTGTGTGAGGTTTAAGTACTGATTTACAGAAAGAAGGACTGCACCCCAGACCATCTGCAAAATTTAAATTAAAATGTTATATCTGGACTTGGACACAGGACTTACCAAGTACTGACTTCTCTTTGCTTGCAAGAGTCAGTAGTATTGCAACAGTGCTTTACTACCATAACCTCAGAACACCAAATTGTGGGTGAAATGTTACTATTTGAGTGGAGAGGAAACAGTAATTTTCATTTCTTGGTGGCTTTCCTGGTTTAGTGTGGTTTAGAGAACAATATCCAGCTGCAAACAGGAAAGAAGCTTTGACGTCCTGTGTTCCTACTCCCATGATTCTGTGAGTCATATGGATCAAACTGCCAGCTCCAAAAAAGGAGCTAAACTTTGGGGAAACTTCCCTGCAAACTAAGATCCTTCTTATTCAGCCTAACACAAGTCAGTGAATAAATAAATGTAGTAGGTGTAGGTGTGTTTCCTCACCTCTAAATCCCTTATTTCCTCACTTACAAATTCCCTAGGTCCTTTCTCTTCAAAGTCAAGCATTTCTTATTCTCTTTTCAAAACACACTGCTGGGTCATCAGGGATTTCTATCACTTCTTTGTTGAAGGTGCGGTCCAACACTGAAGTTTATTTGCTGCATTGTGTGTTCTGCCACAATGTATATCATTTAATAAAGCCTCAGCTCGAACAGCTCCTCTATCAGCTCTCCTGTGTGTGTCAAGAACAGAAAGCAAAGGCAGGAGTTACATCTCCTGTATACACAAGATTACTGTTTGAATTCTGTTCACTATTCACTCCGGACATAAACCAACATGATATAATTCTTATCTCTGTGCCATAGGTATTGCTTTAAAATTTGTTGCTATAATACAATCCACAGTTAACAGTCAATCCGTATCTGTTCAAGTACAGCATGTTTTTACAGGGGTGCATCACCTTTTCAACAAATATCTGGATTTCAGATCATAAAGCCCCAGATCTAATAAACTTGCAGGAAATCTTACTAATGACAAAATCAGTTCCTTTAAAGTATACAAGATGGAGAAAACGGTTTAAGCCAGTTTTTGGCTTGCATTGTGGCTCTTGGGCTATTAACATTTGCTCCACACAAAGATTTCAGGCACGGTGAACTTTTCCCTTCAGCACAGCTGAAGCCATTCCACAAGTCCCCTCTCACCCACTGGCCTGGCAGGAGCACCCTTCCCCTCCAGCAGAAAGGTCCTGGGATGTGATCCCACCCACGGCCTGCCTTATAAAAGGCCCGGCTGGAAAAAACTGCCCTTGCAGTTTGGACCGGACCTTCCTCCTCCTGTCTGGCAATGCCTGTGGATTTCAGTGGAACCTGGAACCTTGTCAGCAATGACAACTTTGAAGGTTACATGGTGGCCTTAGGTAGGTGGAAATACCTGCTTCTGTCCTTCCTCCCTTCTCCCATAAGGGTATTACTGAATTTTAAGGAATGCTCTTGAGAGTTCTTGGGAATTCTTTCATTGCCTTTGCTCTGACAAAGGATGAGAATAGGCATTAACCTCTTGCTAAGTGGGGGTGAAGTCTGAAACCAAGTTTGGGGGTCTCTGTGGGGGAAGCCAACTCTCTCCAGAAGTCTTCTGGCCCAAAGGCCTGGAAATCTTACATAGGAATTGTGCAATAACTGAGTAAACTGCTTTTCAAAGAGTAAAAAAGTACGAGGACAACTTAACCTGCGTACCATGCAGCTTTAAACAAAAGATTCCAACAAAACAACAAAAAGCTGCAGAGCAGTAAGGTCAAGCTACCTAAGAAATGCTTCTGGTAGTAATTAAGGTTAATTCCTGGCTGCCAGAATGGCTGGTGATAAATACAACTCTGATGTTTTTGCCTTCTGTCCAAGGTATTGACTTCGCAACACGCAAAATAGCAAAAATGCTGAAGCCTCAGAAAGTGATCAAACAAGATGGTGATTCATTCTACATCCATACCACTAGTACATTCAGAGATTATTTGCTTGAATTCAAAGTTGGAGAAGAGTTTGAGGAAGATAATAAAGGCTTGGATAACAGAAAATGCAAGGTAAGAGTGAATATATGAGGCTGTGACAAAATTAAGATGCCATGATCAATCCAGATATTTGAGCTGAAACTGTTTTAAGAATAATTTTTGTAGTGCAAGACAGCAGTAGGAGCCTGAGTTACAGACAAGGAGTGTCACTTTCACTCAGGAGTACTATCTGGGTCCTCTTATCCAGGAAAATGCACATTTTCTACAAGTATTTTGCAGAACTGAGACAGACATGCAGAAAAACCTTTTTGTTCCCTGTTCTACAGAGCCTCGTTACCTGGGAAAATGACAAACTTGTCTGTGTCCAGACTGGTGAGAAGAAGAACAGGGGCTGGACTCACTGGCTTGAAGGGGATGACCTCCACCTGGTATTGGCTTCAAATTTCTACTGACTATATCTCTGTATGGTGAAAATTAGATTTATAATGTGGTTTTGATGTGCACAAGTCTTCTAGCTCTGTAGGATGTGTACATTGTGAGCACATTTTGCTTTGAAACAGCTTCACTGTTTCAGTGTAGCGTGTAGTTAAATTCAGAATGTTATGCATAGGTTATTAGCATGGCCAGAGTGGTGCCAAAGGTTCAATTTTGGAAGCAGTTCCTTTGACTACTGTATATAGCTATACTCCTGGGTTTTCTCTTTGTTTTTGTTTTGGTAGGAGCTTCGTTGTGAGAATCAAGTATGTAAACAGGTCTTCAAGAGAGCTTGAATGTGTGTGGTGTGCTGGGTCCTGCCTGCAGGGACAGCTCTGCACAGGAGCCTCCTGTCCAGTGAGGCTCTACGGACAAGAACTGACTCCTGGACCTATTTTAACCTGAATGGGCTGAAGTTTCTGGCTCAGGAAATGTCTGCTGTTGCCAGTGTTAAAGGTCTGATTTTTGCTAATAAATTCCCCAAACCAAGCTAATCTTAAGTACTTTGCTTTTGAATATGTTTTTGGAGGAAAAAAATAAACCAACCCAAAACATAAGTGATGAGGCCTGGGTCTCTAGGTAATCAAAAGTCAATTAAAAAAAGAAAACATGCCAATTCTAAGAGGCATGTCAACGTCAAAAAGACCAGAGGGACTTGGGTGCTGATAGAGAAGGGAAGATAACAAATAATGAAGCAAACAGCAAAAGGCATGGATTTATTTTTCAAAATGCTTCTCTTCAAGGTGTAGAGTACTGCTTTGCTTGCTTGTGTCTTTCACACTGCAGTGTGAGGCCCCATATTGGGCCAGAGCTGCTTTGTTCTCGAAAATAAATTAAGTTGAGCTTATCAGAGGAAACAAGCCTGTGGTCAAATCTCAGAACCATGAAGATGGGTCTGAGTGATCCATGAAAATTCCAGTCTGCAAAATAACTGAACTCTGTAAGCACATATACAGAGGGAAAACAATGCTGCTCTAGTTAAGCTTTGTTCGCACACAACTGTTAATTAGATTAAATGTTTTTCTTGATGACCGTGTGCAATATTGCATAGAAAAGTTTTTCTTGTGTGAACATGTAAGTTGTCAAACTAGGTAGTTACAAATGAAATGAGCTGCTGCATATTCTTCGTTGCATATTCTTGAAGAACTGTAGCTTAAGCTTAGTAACTTAATTACTTCATGTGAAAAAAATAGTCCCTGACATTTGGAAACAAGTGGCACCACATTTCTGATTGTTCCTACAAGTTCAAAATGTTTAAAGCCACCATCAGAGTCAGACAAAAGCTGTTGAAGCATGGAAGGCTTTTGGTTAGATTGGCACCCTCCCCTAATTACTAGACCTGTATAAATTTAAACTGCTTTCCAAAGTAAAAAGAAAAGGACCAATAGTCTTTATACAGTTAGGGAAATGTGGGTAAAATGCCTGATGTTTCTGCTGTGGATCCTGACAGCGTCTTCCCTCTGGAACTGAGTGGTTTCATTCACTTGAAAGCAGACTTGCTGTCGGGGTGTTATGTTAGTAGAAATGACAAACTGGGGCAGCAGCCCCGCTCACACCCGTTAATAAACTGCAGCAGCAGGCAGCATTATTTTAACAAAACGCAGCCAGCGGATGGCGCCTGTGCAGCGCGCTGCTCCTGACGGAGCCGGGCGGGCTCTCACCGTGCGGGGTTCCGGGGTTCCACAGCGCCGATGCTCGCAAATCCGCTGCTTCCCAGGAAGGAATCACCCTGCAGGACAGAATTCTGCAGAGAAGCACTTGAAGGGTTTTATTCAAAGGTGTTCCAGACCATGTCAGTTATCTTAAAAAAAAAAAAAAAAAACCCCAAGAGGGAAAAAAAAAAAAAGAAAAATCTGAAAATAAAAAGAAACGAAAAAAATCTATTCTAT
>VYZR01084016.1:20320-33369 GCA_013400675.1 Oxylabes madagascariensis
TCTTTCCACACACGTGGATGTGTTCAGGAAGGACTGGCTCGCATGTGGTCCCTGTAAGAGCTGGGGACTCGCTCTGCTCTTATTTCCCTATTTCATAGGGCAGCTTCTTTCCATAACCACGGTTTCTGTGCTTCTCTTCGAGCACCAGAACGCCCCCAACTTGTAAGGAACTTTTACCATGTACACTGGGGAAAACCTCTTCCTAATGCCAAGCTGCACAGAAAGGAAGGAAAATCTGCACCAGTGTCAGCCACCTGCGAAAGCGAAAAGACCAGGCAATTCTGAAGGGTGGATTTACAATCAGAAAATTCCCTCCTTTTACCTCACGTATTAGAGAAAAAAAAAAAATCTGAGAATAAAGAAGGAATAACTTCTGCTTTCCTGCCCAGGAAGGCAAAAAGCAGCTTCAGCTACCAACCTCGTTATTTTTTGCACCCTTCCAAATTACAGCTCAAACAAACTGCTCTCAGTTCTAACATTTGTTTCTGGTTTCAGACTAGTAGAAATCTAATTTCCTTCTCCCCAAGAGCAAATGTCAGCACAAGTGGGATCTGAAATTTGTTGCTTGACACCTGCAGCAAAGAGCTAAATTGAGAGTAATATTTCAAAGAGGTACTTGGGAGGTATGCGCTTAAATTTGCTTAAAAGGCAAGCAGGCTTGGGTATGGTCCTCCTGCACACTGCCTCTAAAACATATCCCCTGCCCCCCTGGACTGATTCAGGGAAAAGGAAAGGGAACTGCTAGAACCGCTATGATTGGAACCATGTGGGCCAAATGTGGTGTTTTGGGAAACTCTGTAAGTCTGGCTCAGAAATAAGTATTATGATTTTACACTTCTAAACACATAGGCCAAAAGAGCCTGCCTAGATTTTATACAGAACCAAATGGTTTAGGTTGGAAGGGATGTTAAAGAACATCTTGTTCCAACTCCCCTGTCGTAGGGACATCTTCCAGAGGTTGATCAGAGCCCCATCCAGCAGAAAAAGCAGCTGGCAATTAAAATGAAATTTTGATTCAGGATCACTCCAAAATGAATTCCTGATAATGAGACACGAACAGCATCCTCAGTCTTCCTATCCTTGCTTTGGTGTCCAGATTCCTATGCCACTGCAGGCAATCTGCCTCTGACTTTTCCAAGAAGAAATCAGCATCCAGGCTGTGAGCTACCAAATGCAAGCCAGGAAAGTTTATGCCATCCTGTAAATTAGTATTCAGAAATTCAGTATTTAAATGTAGAAAACCAGAACATTTCTGTAATGATATTTATTGATATTTACTCTAGTTCATCTGTAAAATGTACTATTTTAACCCAACAGTTGGGCAGTGGAACACGTGAGCTACCTGTAGTTTGGTACTCCAGGCTCAGAAAGCAGGCTAAATCCTGGCCAGTTCTGACTCCATGTAATAAAGCACACAAATTAAGTCTATTTTATCACTTAACTGATATGGCTTGTGCAATCCTTGTGGTACAATTGCTTGGCACAATTCCGAAATGTGCACCGCAGTTTTCTCGTTTTGAGAACAGGTCCCTGAGCTTTAAATTCTGTTTTAAGATGTCAAAGTGCATTTTCAACTGTTGCATCAACCTAAACAGACATGCATCTTATTAATATATAAACAAACACACAGTCAGGACAACTGAGTTACAGAAATGTAAGCAGAGAACCAGGGAAGAGTAAAAATCAAATAAAAATCAAATTGTCTGTATTTTTGTCCCCTGCTACAAACACAGGGGTATAAGAATGTATACGGCGTTTCAAATTACTAGAGCAGAAAATATGCAAATTAGCATTGCTTCTACAATGCAAAATGACAAAGCAAAACTAAAATGATGCTACAGATTTTAAATGGATCTAAATGGGCACAGTTCCATTAAAGTCATAGGGATGAAGGTTGGAAGGCAGTCATCTTCCATACAAAAATAGCAATATTTGGATAGGCTAATAGTTACTAAAAATTCCACTGGCATGGAGTTGCTTTGATCTTCAAATCAAGCCATGTCTCAGAGGTACTAATTGGAAGATTGCCATCACTTTCAGCACCCTCTTCTAATGCCACTAGAGAACCAATAATTAATGCAAAGGGCAGATTATGCACATGCAATAGTACAAACATATTAAAAGTTCTGACTCCAGTAAGAAAAAAAAAAAGCTTGCCTGTAGCCTGCCACCCACAGGGGCCATTCTACTATTTTTAAGTCAATTAGTTTAACTTGTCTCAAAAGTCAGCCCTCTCTATCCTAGTTAGTGGTGACAAACAGTTCACTGGACTTTTTATTCTTTTAACAGCTCATTAGAACTGGAATTAATCAGTGCCAAAGAATCAAAATGTCATTTATTATCAATTTCTTGAAATACAAAACAGCAGACAAAAACCATCTAAAATATCCAAAAGGATTGTAATTACTGTAAATAGGATATATTAGGAAACTGAAACAGAAACCCAGCAGCATCTCTATTTGTGGAGTTTCCTAGCTCTTACAGGAGAAAGCCCAAATTATATTTTCTTAACTTTATAAAGTGGAAACACATTCAAAATCCATTAGGATGATTCTCAGACACCGTATTGATGAGGAGCACTGATGTGCCAAGAGCAGGAAGCACATGACCCACAGACACTATATGATACATAGTATATATATATATCAGTGTAGGTATACTATATACAAAATCAGCATTTAGAGAGCGCCATATTCACTATTTAAATGCGGTTGTTTTCCAGGACAATGACTGCACAGATCTAGTAAATAACCGCAAAAACCACAAATTTCATTATCACTCACTTATACTGGTCTTTTCCAGAAATGCTGAATTATGATAAAAATTATCAGATGCATTTTAGGGAAAAAAGAAGTTAAGCATTCTGCATGAAAAATTAATAATTATGCATAATTACAACATAGAAATTACCTGATAAATAATCTCATCAATTCCTATAAGGAAGATGCCTCTAGATGCCTTTAGCTGAAACTAATTGAGTTGAATAGGAAAATAGTCTGAAAACACGAAGAATTTATCAGAGAATGACAAGCTCTTTATACAGTTTTGAATCATCTTATAGTTTCTATGCCACGGACATAACATTTTTCCTTCATTTTTTAAAAATACCTCTGCAGAAATATTACCATTACTTGTATTTTACAGTGACTTTTCATAAGGGAAGTAGTTTCATATTTGGGGATATATTTAGTACATAAAAAATACTTAAACACATATGCATTAGTCTGGGGAAAAATAAATGAAATGGGTATTTAAAAGATACAAGAATCAAAACAAATGGAAGTTCTTAAAGACATGGTGCAACAAAAATCCTGACTAAAATGGATCAGGGAACGTTGTCTATAGCCCACACCTGAGAGGCTGTTACAAATACAGCTATAAAGACTGGATAAAGACCCTTTTAGGAACACGTGCAGACCAGCTCTAGCCTGCCTTTTGCATCACGGATCCCGCCAAGGTCAGAAGGGAGAGCCAGGGGAAGGATTCCAAATGATGAGGCCTTGGAGGCCTGTCCTAGGTTACAATGTAAGATGTGTCCAAAGTNCCAGTTCAAGAGTGTCACCATGTCCTGCTGAAGGCATCCTCTGCAGTGAGAGGTGATTTACCAGGTAGTTCTTTTCCGTCATAAAGCATGATGCATTTTGCTGAGGCTGGGATTTTACATTTTAAAATTTAGGTTAGAAGCTAAGAAAGGTGATCAAGTTAATGCAAGTTAACAATTTCCAGCTCCTCACCTGAGCACAGTAACTCATCCCTCCCAGCAGCAGACATTTGTAAGTGAAACAGTAACTGGCAGCACAAGAATCCCATAACTTTGATTCAGGCCCACTTATTACACAGCATCATAAGCCACTTAAGATGGAGCATTATGAAAACACCTGCATTTTTTTCTATATGAGCAAGTCAGAACCAGTGACAGGAGCTTCTAATCATACCTGAATCTAGGCAGATCAAAAAGACAGTTTTATAAAAGCATTAATGCTTCAATAATCTGAATTAGTGTGGAGAAGTCTCAATTAGTCAGCTTCTTTCCTTAGGGAAATTTCTCCTCTCTGTGTTTATTTTAATTAAATACCAAACAATGTCACCAAAACACATCCCTGGCTCTGTGTGGGAAACAAGGTAGTTAAAACAATTTTTTCCTCTTTGAGGCTATAAAGACAAATGCATGGAGAAGGAGATAGCTGCTTTTAAAATGCAGTGCTGATATTCCCTACCTAACATAATAAATTGGAAAACACAAACACATCTAATACATATTTATGAAAGGCAGCATTTAACTGCTCTGTAATACTGTGAGTAAATCACCATGGAAGGTTTGTGCAGCTTATTCTGGAGGTGATTCTGCATGTACAGAAGTGCAGAGGTGCTGTTGGGGCTTAGTTTTGTTTTTTTTTTTCCAAAAGTTACCAGGAAACTAACCAGTGGGTACTTGTAGGTACTTAAGAGGAACAAAAGGGGCCAAAGGAGATTTGTAGCACCTGGCTACACTTATTTTGTCTCTGGGCGTTTCTCTTGGAGGGGGGAGATAAACGGGAGTTTTTGGGGCAGGAAAAGGACAGGGCTGGGGGCAGCTTCGCCCTCTTGCTCTCGGCATCGGAGAGAGAATGGTCAGGCCGCTCTTGCTGTGAGAAGAGTTTTCACTGCCATCACTGGGTCCGGTCCTGAGGAAATCTACCATCATCTGCTCGTGTGCTCAGGAATTCTGAGCTCGCCTCCTCCTGCCCTGCTGGGCTGGCCCTGTCTTAACACCGCTCCTCCAGCATTGCTTTGGGCCTTTTTTGCTATGCTGCAGCCACACACTGCCCTGCCCTGCTGAGTCATCCTTGCTGATCCAGCTACCACCGATGGAGCTTCTGATACATCTCATCCACCAGCCTGGGATTTCCCACTGTTCCAGCTTGGTGCTCCTCAGAGCCCTGCACCGAGATCAGACTGCCCCGGGCTTTGTGAAACAAAGCCCCTTGAGGGTTCTGGTTCTGTTCATCATTAATGCTGTAGTTGTTGTTGTTTGTTTGCCTTGTTGTACATACTAGTAAAGAGCTGTTATTCCTATCCCCATATCTTTGCCTGAGAGCCCACTTAATATTCAAAATTTTAATAATTTGGAGGGAGGGGGTTTGAATTCTCCATTCCAAAGGGAGGTACTGCCCTCCCTAGCAGATACCTGTCTTTTCTAACTAAGACAGGTGCAGACACCTTTGGTCAGGTGCTGGGCGTGAACCAACAAACCACTTTGCTTGTTATGGAGCAATGATGAACGATGGCAAAGGTCCCTGTGCCACCACCTGCCCCTGCACCCATGTGCACCCAACTCTCCAGGCTCAGCACCACACATAGATGAGGCCATTAGTCCTCATCTCCTTTAGTATTCCCTTTAACTTCATTTAAAAAAATGAGCTTTTTGTTCTCAAAAATGGTTTGAAAAATCCCACTTTTCAAGACAAGTAGCTTGAGACATTTCACAGGCCCCAAGTGTTCAGCATTATTAATGTTCTATAAGCTTTTTCATCATGTCATTACTAAATAAAATATCAGCTGAACCCTTCTAAAGCTCTGCAGATATGTGAGGCAGTTGTTACAACTATATTTATATAGGACATTTCTGCCTTGCTGCTATAAACTATTCTGACTGTAGTAGATTCTGATTCAGCACTTTCAGGTGTAAAACTCATGCAAAAAGGAGAAAGTATTTTTTATTAACTTCCTATGGAAACAGTAAGGAAAGTAATCCTTAATTAATTCAGGTGCAAACACAATAATTTGGTAAGAGCACACATCCATACAGGAGAAATAGCTGTGCATGGAACCAGCCAACGTAACAAAACAAAAAAAAAAGAGTCACATCCCTCTTTCCAAAAGGAGTATAATGGGTAACAGGGATCCCCTGTGGTTAAACCAAAATTACTGCAAGAGTTGCAAAGACAGCTATTATATGCTATGTATAAGCATATATACACGAATATGTTTAAATAAAAAATATTATGCATCTATATTTAATATATAAAATGCATTGCAGTTTATCCTGTTTATATCTTCTATAATATAAAGATATTTATGTATTTTTTATATATATAAAAATTTTCTATCTCTTTTTCTTTCTCCCTAACTGCATACGCTTGAGGAAATGAAGATGATGGTTCTGTGCTGAATAATCTCCAGTGGATCTTTGGCTGGAGGAGAAGGATCTACAGGGACTTAATGTACAGAGCTGGTGGCTGGAGATGGGCTGAAGCTCCAGTCCTGCCCGTGCCTGCTGTGTAAGGGCATTTGGGAAGGATTTCCTTCCCCTCTGCTTCTCTTCTCAAGGCTTGGAGCAATCTGGTCTAGGGGAAGGTGTCCCTGTCCATGGCAGCAGGGGTTGGAAAGAGGTGATCTTTAAGGTCTCCTCCGACGCAAAACATCCTGTGATTCTAAGAAATCTCAAACTCAGAATGATTTTCCCTGAGTTTAGCTCAAACCAGTTTTTAAACTAAGGCAGCTTTGCCTTGAGCAGCAATCTTGCTAATAGATGGCCAGTGACCGTAGACTCACACCCAAAGTATGTGAATTTCAGCTCTGAAACACAGGAGCTGTTCTGCTACATCAAAACAGACTGAGGGTCCAGCATCCTTGTCAGTGCCAGATGCTTCAAAATAAGTTAGATTCAATTTTGCTGCTAGCAAGAGTAATTCATGTACTAATCAACTCAGCTGAAACCATGACACCGGTGAGCCCGACCAGATTTTGACCCTTACTGTACAATTTCCAGCATGAGAAATAAGAAAGATTTCTTCTGACCACAACAGATGATGCCTCGGAGCAAAAGCGATTTGGGAGAAGATTGGCATGCAGCGGTAATTTCATTTAAACTGGTGTAACCAATTTGGGGTTTTGGTCTTTGAGAATAATGTTACAGGAGAACATTTTCAGAAGTGCCCAGGCAACCTTTGCCCTTCAGGTCTCCTGGCTTTCAGCAGGTTAATACACTGAATCACCCACGGATGTTTGAAAACTTTGCCAATACACTTGAATCTTTAGATGTAAACCAAGAGAGGCAGTCTGGCTTTGCCCTGTGAGTTCCATTGGATTTGTTTTGAGGGAGCAGAAACAGCTTTTTGTTCCACCCGTGTCCCACACAAATTTTTCACAGCCAGCAGAGTAGCAGTTGCTACACCTCCATAGTTTCATCCCACTGCATCAGGAAAAACATGGGAAATAGGAGTCTGCTGGAGGAAGAATGGACAAGTCCCCAGTTTGCAATTATCTGGCCAGCAGGAACAAACACCCTCCCCCTTCCCAAATGTTCATGGGAACTTTCCCTGGGGCAGTCTGGTTTTGTGCTTTCCCAGCTCCTCTCCAGGCACAAAGAACTTTCACTAGGCACATTTCAGAGGCAGTCTGTCTTACTGTGCGGGTAAAAAAAAGCATCAGAAATGCAAGGCAACTAATTTTGAACACTGTTTTTAATTACTGGTACTTCATTATTTATTTTTCACTCTGAACGGCTTATCAGCATGATCAATTCCTTGAACCACTAATTAAATTCTGTTCGTGTAATGTAACATCTCAGACATCTCTTTCTGCTCATTGTGCAGCCTCATGTGTTTGAACCTTTATCTCCTTGGAATTACAGGCCATTTTCGTCCGGAATGGAGTTACCCGATTGGAGGGAAAACCCGGACCATATTCCAGCCAGATTCCGGATCCGGAGTCGGTTGGAGGGAAAACCCAGACTGGATTCTGGCTGGAGCCCAGATCCAGAGTCAAAACCCGGATCAGATTATGGCCGGCCACCGGATCTGGAGTTGGTTGGAGGGAAAACCTGGGCCGGATTCCAGCCAGATCTGGATTCAGTTGGAGGGAAAACCTGGACCGGATTCCGGCCGGCCACTGGATTCAGAGTCGGTTGGAGGGAAAACCCAGCTGTTGTGCTTTGATGTTAGGGAGGGAGAGGCAAAAAACACAGTGGCAAGAAGGTCAATGTGTTTTGCCTAATAACAAATTCTACTGTAGGTGCAGCTGAAGGGAAAGGCAAGCATTGAGAGAAATATATTTCAAAAATTATTTCATTTTGAAAAATGTGTTCTCTTCCCATGGGGTGCAGCCCTCCAAGGACAGGCTGCTCCAGCCTGGGAGCAGGGCCCTCTCTCTCCACTGGTCTCCCACTGGATCACAGCCTCCTCCAGGCATCCACCTGCTCCAGCATGGGCACATCCCCCACAGCCTGTGGGGAGACCTCTGCATCCCCCATGGATTCCCAGGGGCTGTGGGTGGATCTCTGCATCCCCCATGGATCCCCATGGGCTGTGGGTGGATCTCTGCATCCCTGTGGATCCCCAGGGGCTGTGGGTGAATCTCTGCATCCCCCATGGATCCCCATGGGCTGTGGGTGGATCTCTGCATCCCTGGGGATCCCCAGGGGCTGCAGGGGCACAGCTGCTCCACCATGGTCTCACCACAGCCTGCAGAGGAATCTCAGCTCCGGTGCCTGGAGCACCTCCTGCCCCTCCTGCTGCACTGGCCTTGGTGTCTCCATGTTGTTTCCCTCACATGTTCTTACCTCCTCCTCTTCTCTGGCTAGAAGCAAAACCCTCTGTGATTTTTTTTTTTTAATTTTCTTCTTAAATGTGTTATCACAGAGGCATTACCATCATCTCTAATTGGCCCATCCTTGGCCAGCAGCATGTCCATCTTCAGAGCCATCAGAGATCGGCTCTGTCAGACACGGTGGAAGCTTCCAGCAGCTCCTCACAGGAGCCACCTCTGTGGCCCCTCTGCTACCAAAAACCAGACTGTACCAAACCAATACATGTACCCACTTCTGTGACTAGCCGTCCTCCTGGAATCAGCCCCGCATTCCCTCTGCTATCGCCGAGGTGCTGCCGGACAGCTCCAAGGCCTGTGGTGGACACTGGGAGCTCAGCCCTACATTCTTCTGGAACAGAAGTCCTGCATTCAGCTGGAGCATCACACCCAGCTCCGCAGATTTCTACACAACAGAACTGGGTGGATGGGGCAGGAATTCCATTCCTGAATGCCCATCACACACAGAGGTATTGGGAGACCGTGCCATAGCCTTTGCAGCAGGGCTGAACAGCGCTGTGGCCACAGGGGAAGAGTGGGAGGCTTAAAAGCAAGGAAATACCTTATTTACTTTTCCCCATGATTACTGCCACAACGACAGTAAAAACTGAGGCACTCCAAAGTACAAAACAACCACCACATAAAGCCTCTTCTCCAAGCCTAGAGATACCACAGGAGCATAAGACACCACATTCCACATGTTACCAATTTCTATGCTATATCTGAAACCTGATAGCCAAAAAATATGAAAAGATCCCATCAAAAGCTCAACCTCTTCTAAAACACTGAAAGAATTAGCAGCATGACTGGCCTGTGTAAATCTCCATGCCCATTTATGCCCCACTACACACAAAGTCTGCCTGCTAACTGCAGCAAAAGGTAAAATTTGTGACAGCAGTTCATAATAAATCAATTCATTGATCTTTCCACTTTTTAACCAATATATATCCCCATACAACTTCAATTAGCCCTTTGAACAAAGTGGCACCTGGCAAACTGAACCATAAATTACCCTTTGATGTTATCACATCCTAAGCCAAAGAACACAGGGGGTGTTTATTTTACTAGCTGGTCCACATTCCTGGGTATACTTTACAAGGAAAAAAGGCACTATTAACACCTTTGTCTAAGGGCTAATTCTATAGCTGTTAGAAATTCTCTAGTCCTTTCTTCCATAGAAAGAGAGAGAGCCAAAAGGATGTGTCACTTGAAAAGTCTGCCACTGGAAGAGGTGTGGCAAACATTCTAACATCACAAAATAACAAAAAATAAGACCATGCTGAGATGTTTTAGCAAATACATAATGAAATGCAAAATTGAAACCCCAAAAGGAAACAAACAAACAAACAAAGCCACAAAAAAACCACAAACAAAACCCAACCAAAAACCCAACCAAAAATCCAACAAAACAATTTTGCCGAAGGAGGAGCATTTGAATTGATGAAAGGCAATGAAGCATGATAGCCAGGAGAGTCCTGGATTCCACCACTTAATCGTTCCTGGGGAAAACAGTACTTAAGCATCCATCTCTTTTTTCTGCAAACTCTCATAACAGCAATTTGATTGAGTTTGAAGTAAATCACTTAATATTCAAGAGATATAAACTTCCCTAATAGTATGAAGTAATCCTATAAAATATCACAGTTGCACAAGCGAATCAATTACCTGAGTGAGGCAGAACAGCCAAAGACTGAATTGGAGACTTGAGAGATGGCAGTCCAACACAACAAAATAAAATGTTCTATTGCTGTTTCTGAAGTTCTTATGTTCTGACAAACAATGGCCCAGAAGGTCTAAAAGTTGGGAGCTGACTTTTGAGGCTTTCACACTGAACTCTAAGCAAGCAAAGAAGTGATAAAGCCATGATTCAGTTTTTACAGTGTTGAGCACTCTCAAATTTGCTTCCTAAATTGTGCACGGCAATTGCTCCCTAGCCAACACTTCATAACATGAAGTCATTTGGAGCAATTTTTAAAAAAGCATTTAACTGTTAGACATTCCTGACCTATATCCAGACTTTTGTCCTTTTTCTGCTTTGTTTTGTCAAGTTCACTCCCGAGGAGCCTGAGACATCAGGGATCCCCATCAGAATCTGAGATGTCCTGGCTAGATTTTGAGTTTTTCCCTCTCAGTCAAAACATACTCTGGCATAGTTTCACATTAGATTAAGTGTATCTTAAGGGTAAGATAATCATAATGCACTCAATAATTGATAGTGTTTTATGCTAAATTTGTTAAAAGAAAAACAAGCAACTAAGGCATTAACCCCACGATACACACTTAAGATGAATAAACAGAGAGAATAATTACCAGCATACTCTGCTAGTTATATTCCAAAGTTTAATCAACCCAGGGGACAAAGTAACAGACACAGTATTTCACCCACACTTCAGAAGTGGAATTTCTCCTCCAGTGCAGCATATTCTGCAAAACTCAGTGCTGGTGAAAAGTATAACCTTTCTGGCTTTAAAGACTTGAGCTTGTTTTTGAAAGCCCAACTCTCTTTTAGCTTCCAGCTCAAATGGGGCAGATCAGTCCCTCAGCTGCAGTTAATCAGTGTGGCTCCACCAAAATCAACAAATCTGTGCTATTTAACACTAGTCTAAGAACTGACCCCATGTTATTTCCCAGCATACTGTCCTCAGCTGAGACTGCAGATATAATTATTTTGGTTCTGGCATCTGAAATATTTCATCAACAGTGAGTTAATTAGGTTACTGCAGTAGAGTGGTGTAAACTCCCATAATTTTTGATGTTTACTAAAACAATACATATTCTGCAGCTGAGTAAATATTTCTTTGGGGAACATAATGCAGGATTTGGTTCTCATACCAGATGTAGATTGCATTTATAGAAATTTGCACTGTGGCTTTGATTTGAATTCATTCATCCTCTGGTCTATGACAACTGAATGCCTGTACACTTACAGCTGTATCGGTAGTGATATTCCAAATTTCTACAGTGCCTTTCTCTATTTAGTCCTTTATTCCTATTCATGAACTAAACCACAAGGATCCCCCTGGGGTAAGAATTATTTTACTCATTTTATGTATGGGGAATTTATGATGAGAAGGCTGAAGCCACTTGCCAAGGTTGGGTGAGAAACCTGGAGTAAAGCTAGAGAGAAATACAATCAATACATAGGAAAAGTTCCAGTCTTACTGAACAAGAATAAATATCTGCAGAATTCAAGCCACATTTTAAAAATATTGTTAGGCAGACAAGTATAATCCAATAAAATATTAAAAAAAAGGAGAAAAACCCATGTCATTTTGCTGAATGATAACTAAATGCTGTGCATATTTATTTGAGAAGTTTTAGAGGTTTTTTTCTCTCCAGGAAATAATTATCCTAAGTTTTCAGCTTATATATATTGGAATTTCCTTCACGGGGGAAAAAGAGTATCCCTTACTGCATTCAGCAATAAAATAGCACAAGAAATAATGATTCTGGGTGGAACTTGCTGGCATTAACAGTATTGGCTCGAAAGTGGAAGTGCTGGAAAAACAAAAGGGTGTTTCAATCCTGACTTCCCTGACAGCAAAGGTAGACAGGTTTTGAGCTATCTTCATAATTCTGCCATCTGTTTTGACATGTTGAAGAACAACAAAAGCATGCTTCACCAATTGCCCCATGAGAAATGATATTCTGATGCTCAGATTGCATTTTCAAGTTAAACAGTGCAAAAGAATTGCAAACAGATCTTTAAGGGAATACGACAGGTGATACAGCTCAAGTCAGACAATGCTTTCAAAATAACTATGATTAAGTTGACAGTAAGACAAATAACTGCCCATGGCATTAATGGCTGCAGCAGCAGGATGAAATGCTGAGGGACCAAACAACCCTTGACTCCGGCATGGCCCTGACTTCAGAGATGAGTATTAGAGCGTTTGAGAATTGCTTCAGAAAGGACTACCCTGTCATTAGCCACACAGGTTTAGGCTCAGCCATTATAAGGATGGCAATGAAGATGCCAAGCAGGAAAATTTCCTCCTTCGGGAGAGGAAAAAAAACATGTCAAACCTGTTTAAAACAATGGACTTCATCCTGTACCTTTAAGGGGCTTTTGATGGGGATACATAGGTGCCTATGTCCATGTTCTAACAGAACAGAAGAAAGAACAGAAGAAAATGACCACATCATTTATTTAGGGACCAATGAGGTAAAGCAAAATAGACTTTCTAACAACTATCTTGCTCTGCTATAGATAAGAAAACCCCTCTCTGTAAATCAGTTTGGAGTAAAAAATCATTGAACATTTTAATTACTAGATAATATTCTCTCTTTAGTATGGAATGATCTCTTTTCCTTGCTGATGTTCTCTATTATGGAAATACGAAAATTCATTGAAAATGAGATTCTGGTCTAGTACATTTTCATATTTCAGAGGTCAATTTGCATACTAATCATGCTCCTCTTCTCTTCCATATTCCACAATAGGAACAAGTACATTCACAAAATATAGTACAAATTGACAAATT
>VYZR01084048.1:0-11467 GCA_013400675.1 Oxylabes madagascariensis
ATCTCATTCCAACCCCTTCCACCTCCCACTAGACCACTCCTGCCCAAGCTGGCCTTGGTCATCCTGATTCACTTGATCCATGGGATGCATCCCAAGGCCTTTTCCCAGCTGGCAATGAGCTCTGAAAAGGAGGTGTGAGCTAAAAAAAGAGGAGCAAAAACATTCCATGGGATTTGCGTAAAGCCTCACAAACCTGCCCACGTTTTATTTTCTGAGTTCTTCCCTATCACAAACCTGCCCTTGGAAAAAGTGAGCCCTTGAAGGACAATTAGCTGGAGCTAATTAACTGCTGCTTGGAAAGGAATCCAGGCTAAACTTGCTGCCAAGGAGACTTTTCTCCCAAGGAGTTTTGCCTCGCGAGGTAACTCTAGAACACCAAAACTTTCTGGAAGAGCTCACAATTCTTCTGGGGTCTCTCTCCAAGGAACTTTACAATTTTTCCCTCCTTTATCCATCTTTCTGCTGGTTTTCAAGGAGCCCAGCAAACAGGAATATGGAATTTGACTGCTAAATATTCTATAGAGCATTCCTTTCATTGGATGTTTTTCCAGGCAGACAACACCGATCCTTCCTACTCTGTCCGAGGCAAAATGTCAAGATGTGACAATAATGTCACTGTCATCCCCGCTCTGCAGTGACAGGGCTCCAGCACACACCTCTGACTTTGAAGTTAAAAAAGCTGCTGCCAATTAATTGGTTCAGCCCTTTAGGGAACGATCCCACCATCAGTAGGGCCTTGTCCTTCCAATGGGATGAAACACTTGGCATTAGAAAGAAAGGAATGGAGAAGATAAAAGCTCAAAAATGTGAAGGTCAAAATCCAGTGGCTCCCAAAAGGAAGAGTTTCTTCCAAAGAGGTCCCAAACCACAGCTTCCCTCACATTGTACAGGAGATCCTAAATTTCCCCAAACTATCCTTAAAATCTCCTCAATCTGCATCCCCAACGTTCCTGGGGTAATAAATACTCAAGATAGAGCTTAAAATTACAAATGTGGGAAGGGAACATTTTTCTTGGTGATGATGGGTTGTGGTGGCACATTTAAAAACCTTCTGTGACCATGACATCGTTTATGACCCAACCCAGAATTCCCCAGTTTTATTCCAAGTTCTTCCCTTCTGCTCTGATGGAAATCAATATAACCCAAATAGGAACACTCAAAAATGAATATAAAATAATAACTGAATAACCCTGGGATACTTGGGACCATCTGTTTGAAGAATTCCATTCCCCAAATCCCCTTTTTGGGGAGATGGTAAAGGAAGTTGATAGTCTCCCACCTTTTTAATTGGGTTAACAAGAATTTAGGGAATTTAACCTTTTAAATGGAACTTCTGTATTATGAAGGAAGCTTACATTTGAGCTGAGGCAGGGAAACGTTCCAATCTAAAATGCAACCCTTTTGATACCTTAAAATTAATCAAATATAATATTTCAAATATCACTCAAAGATAAGAAAAGAGAAATCTGAGAGTATTGTGCAGGATTAACAAGTTTTGCCCATGAACTGAAGATTTTTGAGATGGATCTTAGTTTCTGAGACAAACCAAGAGTTATTTTTAATCAATATTTAATTGGGAATTCTCACTATCCCTCCACAGAGGTGCCCAATACCTTTAGCAGACACCATCCCAACCCCTCTGGTTTAATGAGAAGTTTCTATGTATAACTTAATTGGAATCTGCAATTTAGGCAGTCACTTGGAGCATTTGACTTTGAGAAAACACTTCTCCCCTTCTTTAATGTGCTATGAAAAAAAGGCCCATAAAAGCAAAATAGTTGAGAGGGAGGAAAAGTAAAGACATTTTGTATAGAACAAATTTAATTTTCTTTTCAACATCTTCTGCCTTTGAATTGTGTTTGGTTGATATTGAGCATCTCCCAAAGCAGAACAGGATCCTCTTGAAAATCTTTAATCATTGGGGTAGAATCAGAGCTCTAAGATTACAGATTAAAATCAAATTGCAGCTCAAGAATGAGTAAAAAGCGGGGTTTTAAAAAATATTTTAATCTAATACTCTACAGCTCCCTTCTGAAAGGAATGAATATTTATTGTGGCGTTCAAATGAATACATTGTTTCACATCAAGGCAGCTCCAGTTTTTATCCTCAAATGACAAATTCCACTGCCCATCCTTTGTCTCAAAACATGTTTGACTTTGGAAAGTATCTGAGAAAGGTCAGAGTTCTCTAAAGAAATGAAACGTCTTCAACAACAATTCCCTCAGCAATTCCCTCCAGTGCAATCCCAAGATCTGGAGTTTCTCACCTCATAATATTTCAAGAGGATTTGTGGAAGATCCACTGGATTCAAATATTGTGATTGAGCAGGACCTTGGGACAGCCTGGCTTTGAGCACTGACCAGAGGAGACCATCTCCATACTCATGGGGAGAACCAGGGAGACACGAGGAGGAAAATTCCTCCATTCAGAGGAGGAATCTCTCCTTCTTAAGCTGTTTGGTATTATCGCATGGAGAACAAGGAGAGGTTTTTTGGGAATTCCAGTGGTGCACCATCAACAAACACAAGTCTGAGACTTGATGCTGAGCACTTACTTTGCTTTTGCTTCCGCATCCTCATAAGCTTTGTTGGAGACGTCGTCCAGGCCCCCAATCAGGTGCTTGAAGGAGCTGTAAAGACAAAGGGACACTTTGAGAGGAAAATCACAGAAACATCAAGGGTGAAAAACATCCTGAAGATCACCCAGTCCCACCACCACTGCCAGGTCCACCACTGAACCTGAAGAGATTCCACCTTAGAGCCAAGATATCCTTTGTGACTTTTTGGCAGCAATCGGGGCTGGATCTCGATGCCGGTGACCCACCAGGCCCAGGCCTCAGAAATGTTGGAGACACAGAAACCAGCACCAAGAAGATCCAAAATTATTTACCCAGCCCACTGAAATGGCTGCTGAAGGTTCTCACCCACCAGTAGAAGTTTCAGAGTAAATGTGCCAATGTGGCTGGTGGTGGCACCTCAACCATCACGCCCCTGTCCTCCATTGAGGAACTCTGCAAATCCCTCTGCTTCCAAAGNGAGGGTCACATTTCTGACTTCAGGAATAAGAAGGGGTTATTTAATACGGCCCTTTCTCAAGGAGGATTTGTAGGATCAAAGAGAATGACTGGCACTGAGCAGGAAAAGGTGAGGGAAATCCAGGGCTGCTGGGGAAACGCAGTGTCCTGCCAGGCACAAGGTGAAGCCGGGGAGACTCTGTGTTCCTGGGATGGGAAGGGTGGGACCCCGGGCAGCTCAGACACACTGACAGTCCTGAGCAGGTCCTTCAGGAGATGCCCGACCCTATGGAATGTACCCCAGGGAGGTGTGGAGAGCAGAGACAGCACTTACAGCAGAACCAAGGGAGGCACAATTATCCTGTTGGGAAAAGCTGGATTTTCCCCATCACCATGGGGCAGGAGGTAACAACTGGGAGAGGTGGCTTGGATCTGGAGCTGCTGTAAAGGCTTTTCCAGGGGAATTCTCCTCCCTAGGGCTATTCCAGAGCTGTGTGCACAAATCCTGTGCTCTGGGATGGCCCAGCTGGAGCAGGGAGGTGGCACCAGGTGCCCACTGTGGGCCCTTCCAAAGTGACCCATCCTGGGATTCTCTGCTGGGAATTACAGCTCAGGAAATGCCCTCTGCCCACAGCAATCTCCCCAGTCTTCCACTTTACTTAATTCACTATATTTTAAATCCTACAATCAAAGAAAATCATTTATGCAGCACGGGGAAAGCAAATTAATTAATTCATTAATGAGGAAGAGAGGGCACAAACCCCTTTGCTCTCACATAATCTCATGTTAGTGGTTTTTAACCAGTCTGGTAATTACTAATATTTTTAATACTAGGATGTGTTAATAATGGGAGTAACTTTTCAACCCCAAATTCCTTGCTCAGCAGTGAAAACAGCAACAACTCAGCTCCTTCAACACCTCAAGTTTTATCTTCCTGCTGGGAATGTGCCATGGGATGAAGCCAAATCTTGCAAGGTGACAATGAAAGCAAAGCAGGATTGGGCTGGTAATTCCTAATTGCACCCCAAACAGTTATTTAGGCAATTAATTAACAGAGTAACACCGTCCTGGAAGGCCATAAGACATCAACTAGGGCCTAAATTGTGATTTAGGCTTGGTTTGCTTAGGAAAATGTGGCAGGGTTAAAAACCTTTTTTTTTTTTATTTTTGGCAATGCAAATAAATCTTTTCCAGCAAAACAACAAAGAAGAAAAAGTCACTGAAAGGAGCAACAACATTTTCTCTAAAACCCTTAATTTTTACTAAAAATTTTAAGCCAGACTTAGCACTGGGCAAGCTATCAAAGTTCACTTGAGTCCCTTTTTTATTGCCCATCTCAACATTGTTGAAGTCTCGGCTCGGTCCCAACCTCCTCCAGAATTCAATCAGAAACTGCTCAGGTTTTTTTTCTCCTCATGGCCTTTTCTCTTCATTTTTTCAATTCTCTCCTCATAACCAATTTTCTCCATGGATAAACTTCGCTCCGACTGGGAGAAACAGCAAAGCAGCAAACCCTAAAATCTCCACTGAAAGAGCTCAGCTCAGCTTATATGGGGTCAGTCATGCCAGGATAATACTTTTTTATTTCATTTTTCTCCAATTTCCCTTGCCAGGAGGGCTGATCCAATAACCTTTGTTGACACCTCACAGCTCTCCCTGCTAAAAACCAAACCCAGGCTTTGAGACACAGATAAAAATGGGAAATGCAAAGTGGAAAAGCAGAAAATAGCTGAAATATTTAAAATGTTGCCTTAAAAAAAAGTGAATCCTCTTGATATGTGCAGCTGAAGAAGACAAGAAGCTGGAAATTAGTGTAAATTCCAGGTAGTTCTGTAACTCTCTGTCAGCAGCAGCTGTGCCTTGAGTTTTCCTGGCTCTGATCCATCAGCTCCTCTCTCTCCATTTGCATGAGGCAATTTTGTCATCCCAATACCCACACTGTTGCTAAATCTCCGAGCTCCAGGAAAACGTTGTTGGCATCATAAATAAATTATATGGAGGGGAAAAAATCTCATATAAATAAAAGATGAACCTGAATCAACCTCAGTGTAAATATTCCGACAGTTCAGGAGCAGCCACAAACACTTTCAAACACTTTCTCAGTTTCAAGACGTAGGTGTGAAAAAAAATCATTATGAAGTTGCACCAACTTGTCCCTGAGGGTGCCAGTGATGTTCCAAATGTCGGGAATGAGTTTGCAGCCTTTTCCTCCTATTTTCTCTCCATACAAAGGGGCTGCAAGTGAAGTCTGTCTGTGCAACTTTATTCAAACTAATCCACAGAACAGATGCTCAAGGCATGTCTGCACCATTTTCATCAGAAGACCTTTTACAGACAAGTTCCTAAAGGACCAATCCATCAAATCCAGCACATATTTGTTCACTTTTCCCCAACTGTACTTCTGGAACAAATCTAATATCCCCTCCAAGGAGCCTGGAAATTCATCAGGATGAGCTCTGACAAGGCCAAGCTCGGAGCAATTTGGAGGCAACACCGTTGAGCAGCTCCCATAGTAACTTTTTTCCCAGAGGATGAATTCCTGCAGTGTCACCAGAGGAAAAACTTCATTAACAACAGCCTTGATCTTGTAGGGTCAAGGCAAGTCCTAAAGACAGAAAGCCCATGAATTGTAAAAACCAAAAAAAAAGCATTAGGAAATAAAAATGCCTAAATCCATCTGAGGGGTGCTGTAAAACATTAATGTGTGTCCCCAGAGTGGAGGTTTGAGCAGCAGGAAATGGTTGGGCTGCCATGAGCTGTGTGGCTCCTCAAGTACCCAAAGGCTTCTCCAAACTCCCTCAGATGGTCAGATACTCAGCTGGCATTCTTTTCACACTTCCCATGAAGGCTGCGTGGATTTTGTTGAAGTCTCCAAGCCAGTTCCATACGCCCGTGGTTGGGTCTGTGCTCCATGGCTGGCAGGAAGAACATGGGATAAATCAATCCCAACTCACCAGAGGGCTTGAGCACGGAGCCTGCCCCATGCTGTGGTCCCTTATAGGGCTGCCACCCTCATTTCCTCAGCCTTGTCACCCTCTCACTTCAATTGTTCCACTGGATTTTGGTACCTCCGCTTCTGTGTTGAAATTTTGATGACAATGGGAAATTCCTTGGAATTTTTTCTTTCTGAATTCCAACTTCTTTCTTTCAAATACACCTGACCAGGTAGGGCTACACAATTTTTTGGTTTTTTGTTTGTTTTTTTTTTTTCCTGGCAGTCTTCTTCCTTGGGGGACCAAAATGAATGGTGTTGCCAATGGGAACCATAGAATTCCTAGAAAAGTTTGAGTTGGAAAGGACCTTCAAGCCCATCCAGTGCCACCCCTGCCATGGGCAGGGACACCTTCCACTGTCCCAGGCTGCCCTAAGCCCCATCCAATCTGGCCTTGGACACTTCAGGGATCCAGGGGCAGCCACAGCTGCTCTGGGCACCCTGTGCCAGGCCCTCTCCACCCTCACAGGGAAGGTTTAAGAGCATTAAGGACCAAATCCCACTGAAATTCATTATTCCAGTAAAGGAAGTGACTCAAAACCACAACTTTAAGATGGAAAAAACGCCAATGGTTTTCATAACAAATGCTTTCGTAACGAATATTTAAGTGGGAATTAAGTCCATGGGATGCATCAAATGCTTCCTGCAGGCTGTTTTCATTGTTAGATCAGGATTTTGCTCATTCCTATGCCAGAAAAGGATGCTGGAAATGCACTTTGCAAAGCACACTTTCCTAGACTAGCAAAAATAGCTGTACCACTTTTTGGGAGTCTTTAGGGTGTATTGGGACTGGAAGAGGCCTCTTGTTTCACAAGGAAATTAAAAAGCAAGGCAGCCCCAACATCATCTGGTAATTAAAGACCCATCATGAGCTCCAGTTTGACTTCCCTCGTGGTATTTCCGACTCCCACTGCTTCAGCCCTGCAGCCATTTTATACACAATTTATAAATTCCAGAGGTCCTTTTCGGCAAAGCATTCCCTCTTTCCATGCTTAAGCAATTCCCTTCTCAAACCCAACTTGCCCAGAGCTCCTGGCTCATCCCTGTGATGAAAGTTTCCCATATTATTCACCCCCAAACTACAAACTCTGCAGCAGCTAAACCAGCCCTAACATTGCTGGGAATATTGGCAAATCCAGAGCCAGGCTCATGCCTCCCTTAGGAATAACTTCCTGTGGCACCAAGGTGTGACTCTCTTTGTTAATGAGATGGGAGTGTGGCAGCTGGAACAATTTTTGGATGCCTTGGGAAGCCTTTCCAAGGAATTTGGAAGAGTTACCGTGCTGCAGATAATTCCAGTGAGTGATGTTGGTCAGTGAGACTGGAATTCTCCAGGAATTTGGAGAAATGGGAAAAGGTCTTTTCCCATCCCTTGGTTTTTTGAAACTGCAACACGAATTTTGCTGAGCTGCTTCAAATGGGGACACCCACAGAGCATGGAAATTGCTGCTTCAGTGGTTCCAGCTGATTAGGTAAAGAGCTTGTCTGGGAAAAGGAAATATTTGGCAGCTTCAGTGATTTGTGTCACCCCTCCTGCTGCACGGAACAGATTCCAGCTGCAGGGAACACCCACTCCCTGCTCCCACTGCCGCCCTGTGTGTCACTCGATGTCCACATCCACCACCACAACCCAAAAGGTGTAAAATTCACCATATCTGGATAGTTAAACAAATAGTTCTTTTTCCTCACCAATTTCCCAAATGGCCACAAGTCCTGGTAGTTTATCTCCACATGAAATTTTGCTCCTGCTGCTGTCATTCCAATAAAATAACAGCCTGAGGAAGAGCTGGGACACGAAATTCAGCACTGGCCAGGACACAGGATAGCCTGCTCTGAGCTATAAATAGGGCTATCAATAGGGTCACTTTTCTTACACTATAAATAAGAATTTTATAAATAGTGTTACTCTGTTAATTGCAGAGTGTTAATAGAATCTCTGGGGCAGACTAACCACAGCTTCATCAGTTTAAATTTAACTTGTACTTCCTTACTATTTCAAGGGCATTGTATGCTGAGGACAAGGCACAAGAGACAAGGAAAGGAACAGTCTGGGAAATTATCAGGAATGAGTGACTTGAATTCAAATAATTCAAGTTTTTAACTCTCATAGTGCAAACAAAAAATACCTGTTGCAAAAGTGTAAAAATAAAAAAGCATAAATTACTTCTTGCTTTTTATTTCTCTGAATTAATGATTGCTAAATTATCTAATTTTTCAAAGCAGAAAGATTATTAAAATATTATCTTGCTAAATAATCAAATTCTCCTTCCTCTCTTTGCCCCACAGCACCAGAAGAGAGGGTGGGTGTTTTACCCACAGGTTGAGAAAGGACTCTCAGGTGTTCCCCACCTGTGTTCAGTGGACAGACGAGGGGTTTTGCAATCAATAATGAATGAATATAAATCAGAAGTTATCAGGATTTCTGAAGGTATTCCCCAGCTCAGCCTTTACAGAACAGTGGATTTCCAGAAATGGAGGCCTGTGAGATAACTCAACACAAACCACCTGTGTCACAGCAGGATTGAGGGGATAGAGATCAGCCCTAAAAGAGCACAGAATCCCATCTCTCACCAGAACACAACAAGGGCTCCAGAATCACTTCTTGGGATCCACAGGGATCATGGATCCAGCTCCTGGCCCTGCCCAGACACCCCAACAATCCACACTGCTCTGAAAGCTCCTGGCCCAGAGATGGGTCCCACACACTTCAAAAATCCAATGGATTATATTTTCCTTTCTAACATCAGCAATTTTTTTCCTCATTATTCCATAGTTTCTGGCTCCCTCCTGCAGGTTTCTTGGAGCTCCTGCATTGGGGGTGGCAGTGAAAAGTCAATACCTATTCACTCTCTCTGTGGGTTTCACAGATCCATACCACATTCCCATGGAAAGATTCCCATGAAGGTGTGTCCATGCCTTTTGCTGGTCTGTGCCAGTGCTTCACAACAGGAAAACCAGCCCAGGAGTCATGTTCAATTTTTATGTCATTTTATGTCATTTTAAATCCCATTCCCAGTAACTGCAGAGAGCAGCTGGATTTGCAGCACTGGAGCATCCAGGCATGGGGTTTTTTTCTGGATTAACCCCCTCAATTCTCTTAAGCTTTCTATAAAAATTATTATTTTACTCTTCTGATCTCCTGTATTTCCTCTGAGCAACAGAGCTCCCAGCAGGGCTGTGGCCTTCTCCCAAGGACTCTCCATCCCCACAGGGACTGGGATAACACCTTGCTCCAACATTTGCCAGGAGCTGATGCCTCTCAGATATGAACTCCACCTGTGTCCCACTGTAACACCCACCTCCCTTTCCACAGTAATTCCAGCTCCTCCTTTATTTCCATTTGGACTTTCTGTGATTCTAATCGTCACCATTGAGTTTTATCTGGTTGATTTAGGGGTACCTTCCCTCCCCTCATGGAGGATGTGTCTGTGACTTTATCACCTCAAATTAAGAGGCCTCTCCGGAGAAGATGATCCAAGGCTTTTGTTAAGCTCTGGAAAAAGTTTAAATTGGAGTTTCCCCCCAGCCTCAGGCAGAAGGAGGAACTTACTCTCTGTCTATGACCAGACAAGTGACCGCTTCAGCTGCGATGACGTTGGCTGTCCTGACATCCTCCCTGCAAGAAAAAACACATTTCTTCAGTTATTTCCATGACAATCTTCTGATTTCCAACATACAGGGTTCTTCAAGCACTTTGAGGACAAATTTCTGGCTTTCACAGCTTTTCCTTGCTGTTTCCATCATTCATATAGGCGAATAAAAGACTAGAATTCCAAGACTAATAAAAATACCAATTTAATTCATTTTAATCGGGTTGATAGGGTGTTCCAGTGTTTAAGAGTCAGCGCTGCGTTTTCTGGGTTCACTTTGTCCCAATTCCCTCTAACATTTCCAAATTCCAAGGGTAAGTGGATTACAGGGAAGAGAGACCTCCTCTCTTCTAAACATCCCTCATTAATTTAGGCCGGAACACCACTAGGCTTCCACTGAAGCAGAAAATGAGATTTACAGGTGCTGTTAGGAATAGAAGTTCCATTTTAAAGACTGGAGGTATTAAAGCAGGAATATGGTTAAAAAAAGGGTGATGCACGTGCACTCTCCCTTTGAAGTAATCATTAATTAACTTTAATTGCTTTGGAGCTCTCTTCATGTTCATACCTTTAGAGCAGAGCAAGCAGAAATACAAGGGAAGAACATTATTATTTCAGCCTGTGCTGGAATGCTGACTGAGTCTTTTCGGACTGGAATTAAGTGTGTATTAGTGCTAATTTACCCCACTGATAAATCACATTGTGCTAATTNTCTCCCTTTGAAGTAATCATTAATTAACTTTAATTGCTTTGGAGCTCTCTTCATGTTCATACCTTTAGAGCAGAGCAAGCAGAAATACAAGGGAAGAACATTATTATTTCAGCCTGTGCTGAAATGCTGACTGAGTCTTTTCGGACTGGAATTAAGTGTGTATTAGTGCTAATTTACCCCACTGATAAATCACATTGTGCTAATTTAAAGCAAGGAGAAAGAAGCAGCAGAATAGCAGTGGATAATTATCTCTATTAACTCCTAAAACATGAGTAAATACAGAGAGGATAAGGAAGGATAATATTGAACTCTTCATTAGGTTGCTGTAGCCAGCTTTTGCTAATATATTGATCCATTAAAACGAGAATTCAAACTTGTTGGTGTCCACTAATTCCTGTTAAAACTCAACACATTTGTCCCATTATCCCAGATGCCACAAAAAGACATTTATCCCTTTAAATGTATGGATCACAGACATGATTTGGTTACTGTTTTATATCTAGATGATTACAGACCAGGAAAATACAATAAAATTGGTGGCCCCAGTTCAAACATTTTCAATAAAATTTGAAATTAGGTATTCAGATGCACAAGGGCCTGTTGGAATTTCTGATCTCTTCCATTAATCCATCCTTTTCTAGAAGGTGACTTTGGCCAGCAGCTGCAGCACAGGGAGGTACAGAAATCCGTGGCATTAAAGGTCAATGAAACCTGGGAGGTGCATGGCATGAAAAACGCCAAGTGCAAGGCATTAATTGGGGAAGAAATTACTAAGAGGGGATTAAAGACAAGAACAACCACCCGCAAGTGCCCAGCATTAAATGAGAGAGTAACTACTACAAGTAGGTGGCCTTAAACACAACAAATAATTACTAGAAGTGCACAGACTTCAGTGCAGAAGTTACTGCTACAAGTGCCCGATAGGAAGTGCAAGGAGTAATTACTACAAGTCCAAGTAATTCCTACCAGTGTACAGCATTCAATGGAAAATTAACCACTAGAAAGTGCACAGCATTAAATGCAGAAGGAATTACTACAGGTGCACGGCATTAATTGCACTTGTAGTAACCACTACACATGAACTGCATCAAATGCAAAAGTAATTACTATAAGGGCACAGCACTAAATGTAATAATTACTACAAGTGCAAAGCATTAAA
>VYZR01084049.1:0-13118 GCA_013400675.1 Oxylabes madagascariensis
TAAAAAAGCCCAGCCAGATGCCCCTGTCCAAGGTTTGCCTGCCCAGAGGTGCCCCAGGTGGGAGGAGGAGGAGCTCCAAGCCTGACCTGCTGTCCAGCAGCGCGGCGTCGCTCCGGCTCCGCACGTCGTAGACGGCCACACATCCATTGGCCATCCCAACTGCCAAGAGGTTTGGGCTTGCCAGGGAAAAATCCACAGCAGTGACGCCGTGCTCACAGTGGTATATACGCTCTGGCCACTGCCCAGGAGAGAAATGCAGCAAAGTTGTGAGGTGGGGTCTTATTTACCTCTTTTTTCTTAACGCTGGGCACTAAATGTCTGCTGGGGAACTCAAGTGATGGTGGCCACAGTGACCAGAAATTATTCTCTACCATGTATTTCTTGCTACAACTGATAAAATTAGGAAAAAGATAAAGATTGTGCAGAAATGTGACACTGGGAAAAAAGTTAGGTAGGGCTACTCCAAACCAAATACTTAAAAATGGTAACAGCAGGGAATCATGAGAGTATTTGATGTGGTAAAGATGCATCAAAGATTTGACTCTGCCTGGTTTAAGTTACTCTAATGCAGCTTTGGCCAAGAGAAGTTTGTAGTAGAAATCAAACTGAAATGTTGTTATTTATGGCAATCAGAATTTTTTTTACTGGGATACTTTGTAACTGAGACTTCCAAATATTTTTTTTTAATGCCTGGTTTTAAAAGGATCCCTTCTCAGATGGGTCTGCAGAGGTGTAAATGTTACATCTGTGAAATTTCCTCTTTTATTGACGGTGTTGTGAGAAGTTAAGAGTAAATAACTGTAGTTCAAAGGGAAATAAAGCAGAAATCGTCCAGAGAAAAGCAGATTGCAGGAAACGCAAACAAAGGGGCTCGTTACCATGGGGTTCTTCAGTGACCAACAGCAAGCCAGGCCTTTCTTCTGATCCTGAGAAACAAACTCTCTGTAACCAACTGCTAAGAGATCCTGCAAGCACAGAGCAACAGAATATCTCAGTCCCACTGAAGTTCAGCAGGATATATTTCCAAAGGCACTTTTGTGTCAAGGCAAAGTCTGGAATAACAAAGCTTCTGCCCAATGCAGGGAGGAACAGGAGATTCCTTGTTCTACAATCATATTTTAATGTGCGTTATTTAATGGAGTACAGAAGAATACTTCTCATTTTTCCTCTCAGGGTTAGCTGCAAAAGAGCTTCAGAGAGCACCTCAAACTTGTGGATTTTAGCTTTCCACAGTCCAGTGAATTCCCTTCATTCCTTTCCACAGGCAGAAGTAAAAACCACAGCAAGCCTTTAGCCTTCGGCTCCGTTAATTTTTCTTTTCTTGCACTCAACAAGTAGTTTGTGAAACTCACATTTTAGAAGCAGCTGATTGTTTGCCCTGTGTTCTACGACTGAAGTCTCTAAACTTGTCTAACTTTTTAATATATGGAGACTTGGTGCACAAAAAGTATGAAATGGTCTTTATTTTCTCTCTTTTTTCCCCTCGCTGTTTCTCATCCTCAGCTGCTTTTTACCTCTCTTCCATTCATTATTTTTGTTTAATAAGTGAGTTCTGTTGTGAAAACAGAGCTTTACATGACCAGATTAAAGAAGCCTTGGCTTCTGTGCTGTTATTGTGCATCTTATCCTTAAATTTTGAGGAGTTCTGCCTTTTTGGGAGGTTTCTGTTAGAGACAAAGACGTGGTGTCTAAAGTACCACAAATAAACTCCATCAATGATAATAAAGTTTAGCAGCAGGGGTTAAATTTCAGTTTTAGAACAGACCAAGTCTATAGCCCTGATTTCAAGCCTGAGATGTTTTGGTTTCCACAAATTCTTTTCCCAGGTGATTTTCTGTAAACAAGAGAAATGTTTTTGCAACTGTACCTATGTTGATCCATTCTTTCTCACAGGAAAAGTTTCTTAATGAACATCTGTTTTAACCAAAGAGGTTTACCTTTGTTTCACCAATCAAATTAGTCTGTGTAAAATACTATATAAAAGAGACACATGTCAAAAATGAAGAGTCATTTTTATAGCCTTCTAATCACAAATCTGTGTCATTGTTTTGTGAACAACAACGATACCAAGTCTATTAACATTGCTGTTCAGGGTAAACTGGAGCAATTAATGTAATTCTGGGCTAATTAAAGCTGTGATGATCCATGTGTAGGAAAAGTGCAGATTAAAGCAGCAAGAGCCAGGGATTGGATCCATATTTGAGATCCCTCTCAGCAAAGCCCCCCAGAATCAGGAGTTCAGTGCCAGTCCCAGTTTGTGACCAGCTCAGGAATGGTTTGAGCACTCACAGGGTTCACTTTGTTCCAAGCCATGCTGCTCACGCTGTGACCACTGGTTAAATCACACCCGTACGACCACAGCTGCTCCAGGCTGGGACCTGCCCCTTCTGCTGGGCTTTGATTTGCATCTGCCAAAGGCTCCTCCTGCTTCTCCTCAACCTTTTCATCCTCATCATCTTCCTCATCACTTTCTTCCGTGTCAGTGTCTGAGACAACGACAGGTTCTAAAATGCACAGATGTAGAATCTGAGTAGAAACATTTCACTTGCCTCGCTCTAATTATTCACACCAGAAGAAAAGTTTGCCCTTTCAGCAAATATTTTGCAGGGGGAAAAAAAATTAAAAAAGAAAGAAGTGAAGATTTGAGGAAGTGAGACATCCTAACTTCTAAAACTGTGAGTAAAATTGGTTGGGGACAGAGCAGACAGCTGGACTGGGCTGGAGTGAGCCAGGTGTGCTGCAGGTGGGTTTAGCTACCCAGCCAAAAGTGAGGAATTTCTGTGGAAAATGAGGAATTTCTGGCTGGGAAGAGGCTACTGAGCAAGGAACAAACCTATGAGGACAGGAACCTGCCGATAAACTGCGAGTTTGGGTTGAAAAATGTTCTCCATGAGAATCCTCTCCATGACAACTAAATCCTGCTGCAGGTTTGCTGAAGTTAGGATTGCTTCTGCATGGCATTCCTTCTCCTCGTGGCTCCTGGCAGGAACAGCACTCTCTGCAAAGATGATGGAAGAAGTTAAATCACAGAATCATAGGATATTCCAAGTTGGAATGGATCCACAAGGACCATGGAGTCCAACAGGCCCATACTGCCTGATAAGAGACAAACGGGATAGAAATGCTTTGAACATGATAAAACTTGACAGAAAAATCAAGGGATAAGAATTCTCCACTTGCAAAAAGCAGGGAATTCAAAAAAATACTTCCACTATGAATTTTTCGTGCTATAATTTTATCATCTTATCATCTTTTCTTATTATATTTTTCTTATCTTTTTCAGATACTTCTGGAATTTTTCACAAATGGTGTTTTGCTTCTACTTTTTAAAGTGAGTACCAGCAAACCTTGTCCCTGAGAATTTATCTTTATTTAATTTCTGATGGCAGAGAAGTGCAGCCCTGTCCAGGACTCTTCAGCAAACTCTCTTGCAGGTTCCAGGCAATGTTTTTCGGGAAGTTTTCCCCACAGATCCCAGGGATGTGCCTGGTTTAGGGGATGAGGACAGGACAGAAATGGAAAATGTTACCTCTGGCAGATGGGACAGCCACAGCTTGACTGTGCTCCCCAGCTGTGGGAGATTTGCTGCTTTCCCCTGCTGGGGCTCTGGGTTCTTCTGTCTCTGTAGGTTCTGTTTCTGAGGCATCCAGTGAATTGTCCAAATCCCAGGCAGTCACCATCGTCCCTGGGAATGAATTTCCCTGTCACACAGGGCTCTTGTTTGGGTACATTATTGCAAGGAGCTTCCTACACCCCAACTGCTGGGCTGGGCGCCTTTGGAACCAGCTCTGATTCCAAAGATGTTGATATTTGAACTGATATTTTTGATTTAATGTTTTAATTTCATCTTTTAATTGCTGTCTTTTACAAATTTACAGAAAAGGTTGCCTGTGCTTAGTAAGAATCATTAAAGCAGATAAAATAACTTTCAAGTTCCTCCTGTTGTGTGACTGCTGCAGCTCCCTCAGGGGTTTTTTGGGAAGTGGCTCCCCTTGAGCAGGGCCAGCTCCCACTCAAAACTTGCCTTGATGTGCTCAGGGGCTGGAGTGAGCCCTGCTGATGCTCCAGGCACACAAAAAAGTGGCAAACGGCTTTTCAAAACAGATTATTATCTACTTTTGAGATTTATTCCCTCATTTTTCATACACTAACACAAAGCAAAAGTGTTTGGAACAGCGTTCCCCACAATTTTTTTGGCCTCTTGCACACAGAAATAACATTCTCTGGGAGTGTTAATAACAGTTTTATTGCAATGGATTCAGCACTAAATTCAAGATTTAGGAGGGGCAGAAAAGGCCACCCCAACCCACACTGTCCTGTCTGAACATAAAGCTCTGGAAGTGGAAGTTGAGGAAACATCTCCTGCTTAGAGATGGAAGTAAAAAAATCCCTTTTCTCAGTCTCCTGCCCAGGTTTACCTTTCTCTGCCACGGTGATGGTCTCACATTGCACTTCCTTGGTTTTGGCAGCTCCAGAGATGGTTTGCGCCATTTTGTCTTCAAAGTACTCACTGTCAATTTTAGCCTGGCAAATCTCTGCGTAGATCTTGTTCCTCTCCCTGCAAAACAAAGGAAACACTGGCTGGTGACTTCCTGGAAAAATTCTGCCTGGAATTCTCAGTGTCTTTAACAAGGAGAGGCTTTTCCATGATCAGGAGAGGCTTTTCCATGTCTTAAACTTCCTGCTTTTTGGATTGCTGGATGTTATTTCAGCCTTTGTATCACTCAGCAGCTCTTTCTGATCTTTGTGATGCTGTTCTAAAACAGGAATGGCCTGTGGAGAACAGAACCCAAAAAAAGTTAAAATCTCTGTTCCAGCTGCCTGTGAACTTCGGGGGAATTCAGAGTTCAGATCTCTCATCCCTTGGGAGTGAAAGGCAGAGCATCAAGAGACAAAAAGGAAACTTCTCCTTTTCTATTTCAGCATTTCCACCACAGTTCTGGTTGTTCAGGGGAGCTGCCTGCTATGTTTAACTCTTCTTAATTAATAAATAATTAGAAGCTACACACAAGAGTCAATGCAGCAGTTTGAAACGTCTTCCGGTTTTCATGAAAATCAAATTATCACCCTCCTCCACCCCTGGATTTTCCTAACCTGCCATCATTTTTCAGTGGAAGGGAGTAAAGATTTCATCAAGAACGTGGAGCTGTAAGAAATGGAGGGAGGAGAAATTCAGAGAAACAGGTGCCAGCTGGCTCAGAGAACTCTCTGTCTCAGGCTGCAGTGCAGGAAGTACCCAGCAGTGTGTATTCTATTGCCAGCTGTTAAACCAGCTGGGGCAGTGTTCTTTATCCTCTTTATCCTCCCTCCAGGGATATCTGCTGTTCAGGGGCCATCGAGGCTCACTGCAGGGCTGACACAATTCCATCATCCCACGGGGAGGTGCTCCACCCAGGGGGAGGAGCCCAGCATTCCCACCTGGATAAAAGCTGGGATTTGGAACAGCAGCACAGCCTGTGGGCACTGGATTGCCAGGGGAAAACTGGACCAATCTCACCACCACTGGATCTTCAGAGGAAACTACACCTTCTACAGGATCATTGCTCCAACAGAGCCACATCTGTCACTGCAGGAGGGCTGGATTGGACTGCTCCCAACATCCTGACCAACAGCGTGTCAGGTTGTGTTCTGACTCTGGCAGTGTTTTCTTTTTGTTTGTTTGCTTTTTTGTACTACTACATTTTTATTTTAGTTTTCCTAGTAAAGAACTGTTATTCCTATTCCCATCTCTCTGCCTGAGAGCCCCTTAATTGCAAAATTGTAATAATTGGGAGGGAGGGGGTTTACAGTCTCCATTCCAAGGGAAGCTCCGGCTTTCCCTGGCGGACACCTGTCTTTCCAAACCAAGACACTCTCACAGCTGACTTACAGAACTCTGGCAGCTTCCTCTGCCTCCGTGGACACCACAGCAGTTGGCAGATCCAACATCCAGAGCGTGTCTGTCTCTGACAGGAAAATGTCCACCCTCTGCTCCAGCTCTTCTTCTGTCAGGGCTGCTTCTCCCTCCTCCTGCACAGCTGAAAACCCAGGGGAACAAACAACACCTTTGCAGCTCTAAATTAATAGAGAAATCAGTTCTGGAAGTGCTGGAAGGCCCTGGGCTGGCTCAGGGGCTCACAAATCCCAGAATATATAATTTTCTATATTAAATTTCTAATTCTTGGGTGTGTTCTTTACCAGACAAGCTCAAAGCTGGGTCTTGTTGAGGTTCTGCTTCATCTAAGCCAGATATGGTTGTTGATGTGCTGCTTCCATGTGTCCTTCAGGGACAAGAAACAAACAGAAATTGTCTCAAAAAGCTAAAAAAAAAAGTGTGTATTTTCTGGAGGTACTTTGTATTTTTAAGTCATTTTTATGTATATTTGCTCCTGGTTGATATCTCAACCTGTGGGATTATCCTTTGGAACAGCCAGCCTGGGAAATGCGGCAAAAGAAGCAATCTCTTAATCTCAGAAATCAATGTGTACAATTGTAATTATAAATTGTAAATAATTACAATTATTCCTTATATTTTGATAGTGCTGTGGCTCAGGATTTTTCGTTTAAAACTCCAATAATTATTTACCTTCTTTGCATGACTTAATTGAGTTTGTCAGCCTAAAGTCCACTGACTTTGTTTTTTCCCTCTGTGCTGGAGGTTTGTAAATGAAAGTGCAGTGAAACATAATCCAAGAGTTTTAACTCCAATTTTTTTTGTTTAAGAGCATTTTTGGAGATGGATGCACATAATCACACAGAGGTAACTTGCTTAACTATAATTAAAGCAGAGAATTCTTATTATGTTAAACATATTTCGATAGTGGAGCTGATATTTTTAATATTTTAATTCAATATTTTAATTTATATATTTTATAATTTTGCATAAAGGGTTGTCTGCACGTACTAAATATCACTAAAACAGATAAAATACTTTAAAATAAAACTTTTCTTGCCTGGCTACAGCAGCATTTGGGTCTAGATGGAAGAGGGGATGGGGTGTCACATTCTTCCCTTCATCATCAAAAACCTGAAGAAAAATGGAAATAATCAGGATATTTTCCTTGTGTTCCCACCCAAGGAATAGGGAGGGCACTTGGGAGGGGTTTGCATTCCTGCTTTCCTGCAGTTTGTTGGGATTCTTTGGGGAAAGCCACATTCCTGTCACTGTCAGACCCACTTCTACTCCTCCCTGTGGCTTTTCCAGCTCATTTATTCCATAACGACCACCAAGGGTGAATTATTGACTCTGATTAATCCAGTCCAATTAACAGAGCAGCCAAATAAATCAGATGAACAATCTTTTTAATGACAGTGTTTAAAATATTTGAGTGCAGGAAGGTCGGAGAGGTGCTTAAATGATTCCCCGGTTACGTTTGGGGAATATTCTGGATTTTGGGTGAAGACAGGAGCTGCTCCAGTAACAAACCTCAGATTAGAAATGTTAATTACCCATCCCTGGAAGTGTCCAAGGCCAGCTTGGAGCACCCTGGCATGGTGGGAGCTCCCTGCCCTTGGGAATGGGATGAGCTTGGAGGTGCAACCCAACCATTCCAGGGCTCCATGGTTCTTCCCACAGGTGGATTTGGGCTCTTCCCAACTTTCCCAACCCAGCCATTCCAGGGTTTCTCTCATCCTTCCCACAGGTGGATTTGTGGCTCTTCCCACCTTTCCCAAGGGTGCCCAACCCAACCATTCCAGGGCTTTTTGGTTCTTCCCACAGGTGGATTTGGGGCTCTTCCCACTTTTCCCAAATGTGCCCAACCCAACCATTCCAGGGCTTTTTGGTTCTTCCTGCACGTAGATTTTGGGTTCTTCCCACCTTTCCCAACCCAACCATTCCAGGGTTGCTGTGATCCTTCCTGCAGGTGGATTTGGGACTCTTCCCACCTTTCCCAACCCAGCCATTCCAGGGTTTCTCTCATCCTTCCCACAGGTGGATTTGTGGCTCTTCCCACCTTTCCCAAGGGTGCCCAACCCAACCATTCCAGGGCTTTTTGGTTCTTCCCACAGGTGGATTTGGGGCTCTTCCCACTTTTCCCAAATGTGCCCAACCCAACCATTCCAGGGCTTTTTGGTTCTTCCTGCACGTAGATTTTGGGTTCTTCCCACCTTTCCCAACCCAACCATTCCAGGGTTGCTGTGATCCTTCCTGCAGGTGGATTTGGGACTCTTCCCACCTTTCCCAACCCAGCCATTCCAGGGTTTCTCTCATCCTTCCCACAGGTGGATTTGTGGCTCTTCCCACTTTTCCCAAATGTGCCCAACCCAACCATTCCAGGGCTTTTTGGTTCTTCCTGCACGTAGATTTTGGGTTCTTCCCACCTTTCCCAACCCAACCATTCCAGGGTTGCTGTGATCCTTCCTGCAGGTGGATTTGGGACTCTTCCCACCTTTCCCAACCCAGCCATTCCAGGGTTNTAATTGATTATATATTGCCAGTTATTTTAAAGGATTTTTAACCCTTTATAATAAAGTATTCTTATAATTGATTATATATTGCCACTTATTTTAAGGGATGCAAACCACTTCATAATCAATATAATAAAAAATAAAGGATTTAAACATGAATTTATTATTAAATTTTATTATTAAATTTTATTATTAAATTTTATTATTAAATTATTATATATTATTACATACAGAATGTAATTTGTTATGTATTGCCAATTATTTTAAGGGATGTAAAACATTTATAATACAAGATTGTGGGATTGCAGGCATTGATTGATTATAATTTATGATATATTATAATTCATTATATATTAATATAATTATTTCAAAAGATTTTACCATTTATAAGAAAGGACTGCAGCCATTTATTACAATTTATTGTATATAATAATTAATGACATATTACCAATTATTGTAAAGGATTTAGACCATTTTTTAAAACGGCTTTTGACTTTTTATTTGTTATAACTCCTTATGCCTTATAATTTATTGTAGAATATAATTCATTGTAAAATATAATTTATTGTAGAATATAATTTATTACATATTACAATTCATTATCTATTACCATTAGTTTAAATATGTAAACCAATTATAATAAAGGCTTTTTAACATTGATTTATTATGATTTATTATAGAATATAATTTATTACAATTATAATTCATTAAATGTTATCCTTTGTTTTAGGGGATGTAAACCATTTATTATTAAGAATTTTGGTCATTTATGTACTTTACGAAATATAATTTATTATAGAATACAATTTATTACGTACTACAACTATTATGCTATATAATTTATTATATAATACTCTCAGTAATACATTATTATTATGTATTACTAAGTATTTTAAGGGATGCAATCCATTTATCATAAAGGAAATTTTCCCCATTCATGAATTGTAATTAATGATCTTTTACAATTGATTCTGTATTATAATTTATCATCTATTCCCAGGCATTTTAAAGGCTTTGAAGCCTTTTAATTTCAATAACTTTGAAGCTTTAGGCCCGATCCGCTCCCACTCACGGCGGAGGCCGCGGCCCGGCGGGGCCCGACATGGAGTCGCGCCGTTACCATGACAACACCGCGCAAGACGCGGCGCGGGGATTGGCCGCCAGCAAGAGCGCCGCTGATTGGTCACTGCGCGGCGCGCGGGCCGCGCTGTGCTGGCGGCCGCAGCCCCGGGCCGTCCCCGGTTCGGGTCCCGCCCCCGCCCCGTGTCACCGAACCGGCGCTGCCCGCGGCACCGCCCCGGCCTTCCCGCGGGGCTGCAGCGCCTCGCTCGGCGGGGATTCACCCCTGAGTCAGCAAAGTCGCGCCCGCCGCTTCTTTCGGCACCGCCCGCGGGGAGCGTGTGAGGGTTGGGGATGCGGCTCCTCGGCGGAGGCGCCGGGCGTGCGTGAGGCGCAGCTCTGCAGGGGCACGGCCGGGGCGTTTAACACAGCCGGGGCCGCGGTGTCCTCGCCGTGACACGGCCGCGATGCCCGACGTGCGCGCCGGGCGCTGCCCCGCGCCGGCCCGGGGACGGCGCTGAGGCGGGCAGGTGAGGCACCGGGGCCGCAGGGAGGACGCGGTGAATCGCCGCCGGTTCCGCAGCTTCGCTCTGTTTATTTGGGGTGGTTTTGTGGGTTTCGTGCTTAACCTAGAGGTGTTATTGTGTCACCCAAGAGCCTCACGCCCAGCAAGAGCCCCCGTTCCCCGAGGAGCCCCCGTTCGCCTCACGGCCGATGAGACACCCCCCGCGCCTCTGCGGCTCCCCGCGTGAGTACGGCGGCCGTGGCCGGGCCGGAGGGGGGGAGCGGCACGGCGGAGCGGGGCGATGGAGCGGAGCCGGGGCCGGAGGGACTCGGGACCGTGAGGGGCCGCGGAGAGCGGAGCCTCAGCACCGGCCGGGGCGGGGCCGGGGCAGTGAATGAGCGCGGAGGGGGCGTGGCCTGTGCGTGATTGCCATATGAGGGGCGGGGCTTGTTCCTTGAGTGACACGTGGGGGGCGTGGCTTGTGCCCAATGACATATATGGGCATGAGGGGCCGCGGCGGCCGCGCCTCGGCGGGGCGGGGGCGTGGCCTTGCGTTTTGAGTGACGGGCGGGGCGTGTGGCCTCCGTGACAGACTTAGGGGCGTGGCCTGCGCGCTGAGTGGCAGGCGGTGGGCGGTGGTTTGCGCTTTGATTGACATATAAGGAGGTGCCGTAGACTTTGAGTGACGGATGGGGCTTAGACTGAGCATTGAGTGACAGGCGGAGGCGTGGCCTATCCCCAAGTGACAGGAAGGGGGCGTGGCCTCCACGCTGACTGACAGGTCGTACCACCGCTAAATTACACGCGAGTGGGCGTGTCCTCCACTGACTGGCGCGCGCTGTGGGCGTGGCCCCCCCTGACTGACAGCCGCCGCGCGCGCCCTGCCCGCTTCCCGCGGTGCGCGGTGACGTCGTGCGTAACGCGGCCACGCCCCTCCCGCCCCGCCGCCGCTCCCGGTCCCGTCCCCGCCGCTCCCGCCGCTCCCACCGGGACCCGGCGGCGCTTCCCGGCGATGTGAGCCTCTCTGGGGAACACCAGCGATCATGGCCGAGGTGAGAGCGGCGGCGGCCCGCCCGGGAACTTGTTGCGCGGGGCCGTAAGTTTGTTGTGGGGACCGGAGGCCCGCGGGCACCGGCGGTCCCGCCCGCTCCCCTCAGGGGCCTTCAGCCCCCGGGACGGCCCCGAACGGGGCCGTCCCGGGGGCTGAAGGCCCCTGAGGGGAGCGGGCGGGACCGCCGGTGCCCGCGGGCCTCCGGTCCCCNAACTTTAATGGAGCAGTCTTCCTGTTGTTGGGACAACACGTCCTGAGCTAATCTTAGGAGTTCTGGGTGGTTTTGTGTCTCGAGAGGGAATCACAGGTCTGATCCCAAAAAACTTCTTCTTTCTACAAAGTTGGAGAAGCAATGGGGCCTTTGCTGTGGGCATCAGAATATTCAGGGTGTTTGGCTGGAGTTTTTGTCCATTTTGCTCATTTTTTCGTGAATTAACCCCAATATCCTGTGATAGTGGCAGTGCTCTGTGTCTCAGGGTGTTTGGCTGGAGTTTTTGTCCATTTTGCTCATTTTTTCATTGATTAACCCCAATATCCTGTGAAACTCTCAGTACTTCTTGGGCTCTGTGTCTCAGGGTGTTTGGCTGGAGTTTTTATCCATTTTGTTCATTTTTTCATGAATTCACCCCAATATCCTGTGATACTCCCAGTACTCTGTGTCTCAGGGTGTTTGGCTGGAGTTTTTATCAATTTTGTTCATTTTTTCTCATTAATTAACCCCAAAATCCTGTGATACTTGCAGTACTCTGTTGGCTCTGTGTCTCAGGGTGTTTGGCTGGAGTTTTGCTCATTTTTTCATGAATTCACCCCAATATCCTGTGATACTCCCATTACTCTGTGTCTCAGGGTGTTTGGCTGGAGTTTTGCTCATTTTTTCATGAATTCACCCCAATATCCTGTGATACTCCCAGTACTCTGTGTCTCAGGGTGTTTGGCTGGAGTTTTGCTCATTTTTTCATGAATTCACCCCAATATCCTGTGATACTCGCAGTGCTCCGCAGGCTCTGTGTCTCAGGGTGCGTGGCTGAATTTTTTATCCATTTTTTTCATGAATTCACCCCAAAATCCTGTGATACTGGTAGTGTTTCGCGGGCTCTGTGTCCTGAGGGACTGAGCTGTGATCACTTCCTACTCGGTGTCACATCCTCACAGCCGTGCCTGGGGGTTTGTGCTGCCCAGGGCAGGGAAATCCCTCCGGGATGTGGAGCTGGGCACCTTTGGCTTTTCCCTCGGTGGATTTGTTCAGTGGGTGAGGCCTTTGCAGGGTGTCGGTCTCGGTATCACGCTCAGAGAGGAACAGGGGGGTTTTTTCGTGTGGAGGTGAATTCCTTGTGGTGTTTTGGCCTCTCTGTTTGAGGTGCAGGGGCAGGAGGAGCGTTTGATCCACCTGAGGATGAGTTCAGGAGCAGCAGCAGCACCTGGAGTTCATTCCCAGGCAACTGTTGCGTCTGCATGGAGAAACAGTAATGATTTGAGTGATTTATCCAGGAGCAACGTCCTGGACACAGTTCCCAGCTCAGTTTGTGTCCCTGCCCATGAGAAACAGTAATGATTTGAGTGATCTATCCAGGAGCAACGTCCTGGATACAGTTCCCAGCTCAATTTGTGTCCCTGCCTGTGGCAAAGAGTTGGAACTGGATGATCTTTAGGGTTTCTTCCAGCCCAAACCTCCCAGCGTTTTATGAATTTAGGGAATACACAGGGAACAGAGCGGGAATTCTCCTTAGCCTGGCGTTTCCTCGTAGCTCTGGTGTCAGCTGCTGCCTGGAGGAGCTGCAGATGATCAGAACGTGGATGGGAAGGTGTCAGACTGATGGTTCCTGCCCTCTTTCCCAGCCTCTCCCAGTGGAAATCCTTGTGCTGACTGTTCTGAAGGGGTGCACAGGAGCTCATCCTTCCCTCAGGAACGATCCCAGAAGGTTGTGTTACAGAGAATCAGAGACAGACACAACCCTCAGAGCCCAGCAGAACTCTGAAACTTGTTGAGTTGCACAGGAAGGCTCTTGAGAAAGCAGGGCTGGAGGCCAGAAAGTGAAACTAAATTCACCAAAAGTGCTGCTTCACTTTTGCAGAAACAATTTGAATACAGGACAGACAAAGGAAAAAAAAAAAAAA
>VYZR01084054.1:7664-25406 GCA_013400675.1 Oxylabes madagascariensis
TACACTGCAGGTCGAGATATTTAATCTTCTGTTTGCTTCTCATGGGGAGTACTGTGAGTTTTTATTCACCAACACAAAATCCAAGTAAAAAAAAAAATCCAGAGTGCACTGTTTAGATTCAAGACTACAGCTAAATATTGGGGATAAGTAGGTTTGAAGAAAAAGAGAAAAACAGTAAGAAAAAGTCCTACTGTCTCCAAAAGGAAGTTTCAGAATGAGAGGATTCATTCTCTTATTTAAAAAAAAACATAACAAAGCCATGTTTGGAAATATATACATGCTACTTGAATCTAAAAAGTAGGGAATTTTCCCATTCACACTATGTTTGCCATACTGCTCTACGTTCATCACAAACCAGACTCAGGCTTTTTGCCTCTCTAGTATTCTTAACTCTACATATTACTAACTATCCAACTCTCACAGCACTGTACCCAGAATTACATATGAACAATATTCTACTAGCCATAAAAACCCAAAAGTATGATTACTAAAAGTAAACTACACTCCTCCTATTTTTCAGGGAAGTATTCCAATGCCCAGAACTAGATTATAGTCTGTCACAGTCCTATAAATTCAGGATTAATCAAGCGCTGCTCTAACATTACCTTGGCATAAAATAAATCAAAGCCTCAATGCAATATAGTGCTTGAGCTACTGCCAAGTTAACAATTTCTATTGGCATTAAATTACATTGCATTTCCGGAAGCTAAGGCACAGCTTCAGCATGAGCAGGGCTGCTCTGAGCAAGAGACTTCTTCTGTTCAGATCAACACTTATCTGACAAATAGGTTTAATATGAAGCCATCTGTGACACACAAAACCAGGCAAGGATGTGAATTTAGCTCCTCACTGACTGCTAGAGGATATTTAACTCAAAACATTATAACTCTCACTGTAAATAATAATACTTACATAAACACTGCCTGTGTCTTGCAAACTTAAGAACAAAATGGTCAGATTTTCTTCTGGGTAGATGTATTTAAAAGAGTCCGGGTTAAAAACTGGGTTCTGATATACTTCAGACATTTATACTCCCCTAGAAAAAATGCTTGCATGACTTCAGAGCTTCAGTCTGTTCTAGTTCCTCACACAACAGAAGGTCTTGCTTCTGGTATTCCCTCTCCCAAATCTTGACAGGGGGCAAGACCCCCAGGATGAGCACAGTGATAATCTCACTCCCTGTGACATGTATGGCTTTTTGTATAAATATGCAGCTTCAGACTTAGGTCACGATCATTCACTTTGAGAAGTTTTTTGAGGCAGACTGATGCTGTGCCCTCATCCTTTGAAAAAAATCAGTGACTTTGTTATCCAAAATCTGAAGTACCCCGAAACACTACTCATTCCTGAGACACCTGGGTCTGTTTGTGCATTATTCAACAAAACAAAAACCTAGAAAGTAGAATCCTAAACTGTCCATGATGCCACATTTAAAGGGGTCCCTAGTAATGCCAGTAAACCAAGTTAGCCAGTAAGAAAAGAGTTAAATGGGACACGGCAGGGTGGAATAGCTACAGAACCCCAGTACAGACCCAATACCATCTCCCTCTCTCTCTCTGTTATGAATGCACAGGAAGACAGCTTTGCCCTAAAGGAAGCTCACATCAATCTTTCAGTAAATGTTAGTTGTAGCAGGACCACACTCATTTGTTCTGCTTTCACACCTTGTTTATGGAAGTTTTTCTAATGTCTTAAGTGGCAAAAATGCTGGACATAAGGAAAGCCTTTTTTAAAACAGAGCTGGGCTAAGGTTCACAACTTCTCATGAGGTTCCTGAAGGTTTTATCTTACAGATTCAGTTGCTACTTTGTAAACCAAGAAAGATAGAGACATTCTAATTTTTGGTGACTAGGCTTTTTCACAGTATTTTGACATGTTTGAAAAAAAATGTGCTCCATAGAAAGGGTTAGAGACATCCTAAGATGCAAATGTCCCTAAAGAAGAACTGCACATCCTCTGGGTAAAAATTTTATGTAATATGTAAAAAGAAAGACTGGTGAGAAAGTGATCCAAATGGCTACTGATTGTCCCAATGCCATGTTATTGTAGTCTGATGTGAAAAAAACATGCACGATCTTGAAAAGTCATATCAATAATGTTCAAAAGTTCAGTCTAAGGACTATCACTTTGGTTGTTACATAAGATCCTATGAAGACAAAAATCAGAAGAAGGCAAGCCTTTGTTTTTTGGTAGATTTTGAGAACATAAAAAATGACTGCTTGATTTTACTTTAAAAATGAACATCTCTGCTCTCTTTTGTGCAGTGTTAGAAATAAGTGGGGATAATACCTCACAACATTTGAGAGTTGTGAGTAGTAAGAACAAATCAACCATGATCAGCTTGCAATCTACGTTTATAACAACATGTACAGCTTATTGAATCCACAGCAGCAGAGGGGACCAATCCCTATTTCTATGAAGCACCCAACTCTCAACAATCACTCCAATCTACAGGTGAGAAAACCAAAACAAGAGGTTGGTGCCACATGCCTAACAGGGACTGTACACAGGTGTTTAACTTTAGACCAGCCCCTCTGGCACGATCAGTGAAACGTCAGTCTGGTCTCCATACCTCAGCCCACCACACCACACTGAGGTCCACACAGCAGTGACTGAAAAGGCAGAAAGTACAGGAGGTGTTCTCCCTAAGGTACACGTGAAAGGCCACATGCTTACAGGACAAAGAGATGAGCAGTTTTCTTTCAAAAACATGGAAATAGGCTATTCTGTAAAAATAAAAGAGCTTCATAGCCAGAACACTATGCAGATATGGGAATAAAAACAAAGAACAAAAACTAAGAAAAGGGTGAAGGAAAAAAAAAACAAAAAACCCTCAAATCAAACCCAAAAATCAGATGTGACCACCAGTGAAAAAAAAAAAAAAAAACCCAAAACAACATAATCAACCAGAACAACACAGAGATTCCAGATTATAGGCTATTCTCTAACCTAGTGGCTTGTAGCTCTTCCAAGAACCTGGCCTTGGAACCTCCCTTCAGGCCAGGCTGGTGAACAGTGAACTCAGTCTCCTGGGTGCTGTGCAGCCCTGTCTGGCACGCTGGCAGGTCTGTGATGCAGCACCTGCTTCGTCCTTTCCCCACACAGGGAGCTCAGCCACGCACTCAAGGCTGTGGTTTCCCCTCCAGAAAAAGCCAAGCATTTCAAAAGCCTGTTACAACTTTGCAGTTTGACACCTCCCTCCCTATTTTAATTCAGCCCCAAGGAAATAGTTTAAGGTCAGCACGAAACCATTTGTAGAGGCGGGAATAGAAGTCCACCACCAGTCTCGGATGCGGACCGCACCCTGCTCTCACTGCCCAAGTATGAGAGCATCGCTCAAGATCCAGGGCTTAATCCCTTCTCCTCTCCAGATGCTTTACAGCAACTGTTCTCAGACAGGCTGGAACACAGTGTGAAGAGTGCTAAACTTCAAGTACATTTCTCTGCGCTTATGACTCTGGTTCCTCTTTCTTGTCTGTTTAGAAACACACTGAAGTAACATACACCATAAAAAAAAACAATGTCTTTGGAAAAGGCCTCAGCAAGAAGCTCAGAAAGTCTTCTGCAGTTCGTGATTCAATCCGTTTCCTTCTCCAGTTTAATGACATGTTGGCTTGTTATTAATCTGTATGATGCTTCAGATATTTTCAGTAAGTCTTTCTGAGATGAACTTTCCTCCCATTTAGACTAAATGTGAGTTTTCATCCATATTATCTGAATTTTTTCATTGATCAGAGAACAAGTTCTAAATTAAGTTCTCCATTGATATAGAGAAAATAGAAAGAGGCTGATCTGAATATGGAAAATCAGAAATTGCAAGGCTATCTAAATAGAAAACTCTCATGAAATTTGAGTCTCTGAGGCAAGGGAAGTTTTTATCTTCTACACTTCTAATTAATTTCTAACCCTGTTAAGTACACCCAAATACACATTTGCCTTTGTTTCTACATAACAATATAAGAGTCCCAGAAAATTATGTTGGTAAACAGGAATAATGACCAGTCTAACAAGAAAGGAACAAAAAAAGAATCATGATAAATTGTCGAAGCAAGGATTAAATACCCAAAGGGAACAATTCACAGGAAGTTAATGAGTAGCCAACACGGGATTGAGCAGGAAATCAACAGTGTCAGAAACCTATGGAAGAAAAGCAGCAAATGTAAACAAGGAGAACACAGAATGGAATAGGATGTTGGCAACAGACAAAGAAAAATTCAGGGCTTTAGAAAATGAGGAGAATTGAAATGCATTTCAATTGAATTGGAATCCAATCAGATGCAGGAAGGTGAGAAAGAAAAAAAGGCCAAAAGAGTCATAAATAATTTAAAAAAATAAGGCACTATTAAAAAAAATTATGTGATATACAAATTTTGGCAGCCTGTCAAATTTTAATTACCTTTTCAATTACTAATTATGTCTTCTAATTGACTGAATCAGAAGACAGAATTTCAAGAATTTTAACGTTACCTTTTTTCCACCTCTATGATCTCATCACAGTGGAGAACCAAATCCCTTCAATGACAAGAACAGGGCATTTGCTTCAAGATAATCTCTATCCCTTAACACTACAAGAAACCCTGAGTAAAGGTCTATCCTAAACGAAGAACAAGGCAGAAATTTCAGTTACATCAGTGGAATAGGATTTTATGCATCTTTGTGACAATAAACCTCCCTGAGAAAGCAACCTATTTAAAATGGAAATTATGTTTAATTTTTTTTTTTGGTAGTCTTAATTGGAATAATCACTTCTCCAACCTTATGAGCATCAAAGAGAACAGAGCTGAGGAGCATCAGCAGGCACACACGACGCACAGCAGTGGTACCTGCGCATGACCACACCAAGTTACACAATACACTCATCTGAAGCATCTCCATTTCTTCCTAACTGCTCTCCAGACTGACTTCCTTTAATCAAGTAAGAGACATAAAGATACTGTTGGGTCCAAAGCCAGTGTTATCACCTCCAGGTCACGTCCTATCCCTCCTCTGTGGGCAGCAGCACTGGGGCACAGGGAGGGCAGGGAGCAGACTCAGGCATTTCCCCTGCAGTCTGGAAAGGAATCGCAGTGCTCTGTGCAGGACAGCTGTCACAGTTAGTGCTGGAACCAATGCCTGGCCCAAAGTGCAAAGAAAGACACCTGGAGCTTTGCTCCTGCTCCTTTAGGGATAGTACACAGAACATGTTATTTACAAACTGCTGAGAAAAGGTCAATTGTACTCCTTTCACTTATGATGGCTTTCAACTACATGTGTTAAATCTTAAAATTATATAAATTAAGGTGCATTGGCCATGGGAACATGAACTCATTTTTGTACTACTGCTTTTCCTAAAATTACTTTAACAGGCAGTTTATTCATTTAAGACAGAGCTTTAAGTCTCTTTGCTCAAATTCAATGGGAACACTTATGCAATGCATGTCAAAATGAAATTAATGTGCATTAAAATCTGGCCTTTGATGAGACTCAATGTAAAGGGAGTAGTGCTTACTCTGGAGCCACCTGGCAAGACATCTTTTATCTCTTATTTTAATTTTAGTATTTAAGACTAATACTTTAAATAATTGTTAATGCTTAATTAAGAAAGATGACAGCAGGAATAATCTCTGTTAGAGAATCCAATATAAATACAAATGCCATTTCAGAACATCTGTTGCTATAGATTAGGTAGAATTAATATTATGTTGAAAATGGAAAAAAACTGAATTAAACTGATACTGTACATCTTGGGAACCCTGATAAAGCAAAAACTCCTGTTCATAGCTCTGTGAGAACGGAGAGTTTTCTGTATATTGCAGAACTGAATAAAATGCAGAGCAAACAAAGATTAATCACTACGCTTTAAAATAAGCTAAGTCTGAAAGAGAACATGCATGGACTTCTGTGCTCATGGTCACTAAAAGGCAAGAAAAAAAACCAGATTTTACAGAACAAAAGTGGGCTTGAATTTGTAGGGGAAAAAAAATGTTCAGAGTACCTGAAATTTTGCTGGAAATGAAAGAAAAGTTCAAAGGAAAGCAAAATTCCATTTTTGCAGTGGAGAAGGCAGCAGTGAGAAAATTAATCTTGTACATTAATCTTAGCATTCCTCACAAGTGACTCAGGCCTGCAGAAGAAAACATTCCCACTATCGGGGGAAAACGTCATGTTTCCCACACAGAAGGGAGGAAAAAAGCCTGAGCACGGCTGGTTTTACTACTTTCACCCTGATTAGTTTGCTTGCAGACCCTTCTGCCATTCAGAGTTTCAAATAGTTAAGGAAAATATTTGCCATTTACAAAAAAAAATCGTATTAGTTCTCATGGGTAGAATAAGCTCGAGTCAGAACATTTCTAAACAATTATTTAACTACTTATAATTTATTATAATAGTCCTTGGAAAAAGCATCTTGGAACCACATCAGCAGCAAAACAGAAGATCGGCTAATAAGCTCTGTGGCAATGTTTACACACTTAAGAGTTATAAATACATATTTTACGTGGCGACAAGTATAAAAGAGAGCCCAATAAGCAATGAAGCGTAGGAAACACCCTTGGTGAGCTGGAAGAGTGAGAGAGGTCAGAAAGCCACCAGCAGCACCTGAACCTTCACCATTTCTTATGTCTGAGCCAAACGTCTCCTTTTAAAAGCAAAATCCCAGCTCTGTTGGGAGCACTGACCCCACTCAGTTCTCACTGACTCTGTAAAAGCCAACGCTGCTATCAACAGGGAAAAAAATACGTGTGCAAAAAGAACAGTCAGTTCTGATGCTTCGCTCTTAAACCCTCGGTGCCGGCAGAGCAGAAGCTCCTGCTGGGCAGTACCAGCAGAAGGGGAGTTACAGCCGGGAGCTTCCACAGCCAGTGGTGCCCTGAGCAGGCGGCTCCTGAAGCCAGCCCTACGGAGCAGTTGTGCAGACGTGGAGCAGCAGCTGTGCAGATGTGGAGCAGAAGTGTCCAGATGGGGAGCAGCAGGTGTCCAGATGGGGAGCAGCAGGTGTGCAGATGTGCAGCAGCAGCTGTGCAGATGTGCAGCAGCAGCTGTGCAGATGGGGAACAGCAGCTGTGCAGACAGGGAGCAGCAGGCATGCAGATGTGCAGCAGCAGGTGTGCAGATGTGTCCCAGCTGCCATCACCTCCGAGCAGGAGTGAGCGCACTCGGCAGCCAGGAGAGCGCCGTGCCACAGCAGCCCTGGGCCTGCTCACCCTCCTCAGGACACGAGAACCCTCTCAGAAACTGCAGCAGGGACAAGAGGGAGCGGGGGAACGCTCACACCCACGTCCTGCAGGACTCAAGGCACATTCCGCTGGATTTGAAGGAAGGATGAAGCAGGACACAGCTGAGCACTGAAAACTAATTTACTGTCTTCATAAAATATATGGAACAGCAAGGTAGGAGACTCAAAAATGCCTCCTGTAGAGCCAGGTAAAAACCACCAAAGCTTAACTATTGGGGTACCTCCCAACACCTCTGAGGATCCAGCCCTTGCAGAGAAATGGCTTAAAATAATTAGCAAGATCGCATGGTCGAGCATGTCTTCAAAAAGCAAAAAGGTTTTAATAGCAGAAAGAAAATAATACAAAAACAATAAAGAAGCCATGCACAGTGTAGAAACAAGTTCATACACCTGCTACAACATCTCGAGAATGCTCCAACATGCCCAGTACCCCTATGTTCTCCCTATCGTGTACTTAATGATTGGGGATGGATCTACTGGCAACCTGCCAATAGAAAGGGGTACAAGGCTTGACTGGCAAATAGAGGGTCCAACAGGTGCTTTTCTCTTGGCATTGAGCCAATTACTGTCAAGACAGCAAAGAAGTTTCTGGGCCTTTTACCTTATAAGAAGTACAAGGGGTGAGTCTTAAACCTTTTCCTATAAGGAAAACACTTACTCAGATGTGGGGTGCACTACTACACTTAACCACTAGCAAAACAAGAAGGAATCAATTAAACTACACAGAACACCATACAGATTGTTATTTAATAATCTTAAAATTATTTCCCGAACAGCTGCTCAGCTGAGCTTCTGATTTGCTCTGTATTAGTGTGACATTAAAGTTAAATTTTGTATGATTTTGGTCTATTGTTATTTATACATGTGGTAACCATTTACAATTCAAAAACAATTTTTTACTGTGTCCCTGAAAGAAAATTATCAGTTTGGACTGAATAGTTTTTCTGTACCAGCTTAGGTCTTTAAGTAATTGCCTTTTCACAATGCAATATTTGAAAAAGAACTGAGATAATTGAAAATAATTGTATTGGCAAGGAAGACAGGCACATTATTAAGAATATTTCAAGTTTTTAAAGCCAAGTCCTCCTATTATGAATTCTATTTCCAATTTCCTGCTGCTTTATTATATTCTACTGGACAGAAATGTTGTAGAAAGACATAAAATATGATTTAAATGTTTTCCCTCCCTATATATATATATATATCTTGCATGTTACGTCAGTTGCCCCACTTCACAGCTCAGCTGAAAATTCATCATAAAAGCACAGAGGTAAAATATGTTTGAAGGATGACACCTTAAAATATGCAATTCTTTTCTCTTTCAAAGAAACTCAAGCAGTTTTTCCACTTGTCATACAATGGTAAGTGATGTAAGACAAAAGGATGGAATGAAAGTTATTAACAGATTTTTCCATCTTTCTTCTGTATCTCACTGTGGTTTACAACATCCTTAGATTTCTGTTGTTAGAGGGGTTTTCTTTGGGTTTTCTTTTTGGTTGCTGTTGAGTTTGGCACAGACAAAGAAAGTATCTCCAGTATCTCCAGTATCTCCATATCAAAGTATGACCCATTAGAAACTTCTATACAAAAAAAATAAAATAAAAGCTTATTACTAGCTAGGTACTCATTTTAATCTGTCAACAGGTTACAAAGAAAAGAAGATGAAAGTAAGACAGTACAAAGAATTATTATATACCAACTACGTATGACTGATGAGTTTTCAAGGTGATTTTAAAAACTAACACTTTCACAAAATGTGTATATTGCAGAACTTTGTATTACATATGTGAAAACAAGACTATGGCAGTTATTTCAAGACAGAATACAACACAGAAAGGTCGTACTTATATTCCTATAAAAAAGTTAATGAAATTCAACCACTTCCTTCCCCTCCTGTCACCAGGTTCTTAACAATTTCACCAAAAAGGCGCACCAAGTAGACATCCACACATATTCATTTTTTCATCCATTCATAGCCCACTAATTATTGTAATCTGCATGCATGCTAGCATTCATATTTACTGACTTGTTATAAGCACCTTTCATACACATACAGACATTGATGTGAACTTGGGGAAGGATTGTAAAAAAACTTCATAAAGAAATCTGCTCATTTCATCAATGTCTGACAGCTTCACTAAAAGACTTCACTGGAAAGATACAAATCAGCGCTAGATTTTAAACCTAGTTAACCTTAACCCAGCAGGGCAAAAACTGGAGATTTTTGTTTCATTTGGAGTGACCGCTGTTCTAATGCTTCAGAGCATCTCAATCATATTAAAAAGGCATCTCTCACAGTCAGCATCTACAAAAACAGGAATAAAGCCAGCTGTTGATCCCTAATAAATGAAATAAGGACAATTATCAGACAGACATTCTCAGAATCAATAGAAAGATAGGGAAACTTAAACCATTGAGAAGTGAAATAACATCCCACAAAAAAGTCAGTAAAAGAAAAGGATACCCAATTCAACTGACATTATTAGATTGCCCCCAGGGTGGGAGATTCCACCTCAAAGAAGTCAAATATACCAAGTTAGGACAACTAAAATTTAAGATTTGTTATAATGCCATTATTCTCTATTAAAAGAAAACATTCTGAAATTTCTTTGACCCCAATTTTACATAATGAATTAGCTTAGAATTGTAAATGTTAAAGAAACAATCTTTATATAAGTCCATATCTTAAAATGCAAAATTTACAAAAAGCTCTTCAGGTACATTTCAAGCTGTCAGTTTGGCTAGTAAGATACTGAAAGCTTAAGAGTAGAAACAGTCTGCTGAAGTCAGTGGGTCCCCACACACTGAATTCACTCAGGATTTCTCTTTAATGCTGATGCTCCAGATCTGCCCAGGACACTGCTTTCATGGTAGACAAAGATTAAAAATATAACCCACTTCCTTTAGCACTGAAGCCAGCCATTACTCATTTCTTTCATTCAATAAAGATTGACTTCTTGATCTACAAAATTTCCTGGTCACCTATCAAAACATCATCTATTTGCTCCACTGTTTATCGTTATTAGAGATTTTTCTCAGGAGTCATTTGACCTGTCCCTCACTGATATTGTCCCTATTTCTCTTCTTATCCATCTCAATTGTCTGGATGAGTTCTGCATTCCCCTTTCCCCATTTCCTCCTCTTAAGAGTTCTTGACTCTCTTCAGTGTGTCTTCCTCTTTGCTTGTTTTTACATCCATACTGTATCCTAGAAATGCATTAACAGAAAAGGACAGTTACTTTTGGGAATAGTACAAATACCACTGCTATGCTGCTTCCCTTGCTTCTACTCTTCCTACTCAAACAAAACTCATTATCAGTTTCTGATTTCTTCTCAGCATGGAACACAGGCAGATGAGGCAGCTGCCACAGCACTGCCACTGGGTGAACTCTGTGCTAAGATCACAGAGGAAAAGATGGTGCTCACATGGCAACTCCACAATGACTGTGAGCTACCTCACCCTTCAGTGACAAAGCAACAAGCTTTGATGCGCTTTTCCTGCATCCCTGAGTAAGAGTGATACATTTGTAATGGACAGAAATTTCTTAATAGAGATATGCAACAAACTAACATTTATCCAGATGCAAATTCCTCACATTTCCAAAACGTGACCATTCAGGAGGGCTGTTTCAAGTCTTGCTGTCACATAAGGTACCTTCAGAGTATACATATTGTTCCACTAATAGCTGCTTCACATAGTCAGAGAAATGTAAAGGAATGTCACTGCAATTAACAATTGACCCCTTTTACGTTACATGTAAGGGAAAATACATCAGAACATACCTATACTATAAAAAAATCTATCTGAAACAGAGTCCATCAAACCCCTCTAAAATGCTTTGTTTCTGTTATTTATTTTAACCTTGCACAAATGTGGGTTTTTTTAATGAAGGATACTAAAAGTTAAATATTCTTATACAATAAATAATGCAATAGAACCTCATTGTAGGTATACTTCAGGGCAACTAAGAATGTTTAATCACTTTTTTTCCTAGGATTCTCCCCTAACTTGACATTTTAAAAGCTGTGCAGCATGTCAGCAAAAATAATGCACTGATGGGAATATCCTGACAGAAGCAAAGAAATCTGCCACTGCCACACTTAAAGCAATTTTCTTAAAAAAATAGAAAAAAAAAAAAGCTACAAGACTTAAAAGACCATTTAACCACATAACTATAATTTCTTTTCTAATATGTCTCTTCATATGTGCTAACTAGCTTCTGTCTCTTTCCTTTAAGTACTAGACAACTTGGCAAATATATGTCAATAAAACAAACTTTAAAAAGGCCTTCAGATGTTCAACCCTGCAAAGAGGTCTGAGCACCTGAAAGGTGAGAGGCTCCCCAGATGCCTAATGCTTAACAAGAACTTTCCGTATCTCTCGAGACCGAGTCTAAAAGAGCTTTCTATTTCTTGGTGCCAACCCATTTAACATAACTCTATCTCCTTCATGATGTGTTTTCTGGGAAATGTGAGCAGTGCCCTGTCTTCGAATAAATCTTTACCTTTTTGAGCCACAGAGTTCTCAGTAACATTTTAGCCATATACATCTACAGCTTACTTTGCCTGAATTAATGTGACTTTCCCATAAAAGCCGGCTTTAACATCATAAATAACTGACAAATGTTAAATAAACTCTTAGGAAAGCCAAGCTCAGGACGAGATGAAGGCTCCCTGCAGGCACTCCACCTGGCAGCAGGACGGCAGAGGCCACCACAGCTGCTCGTCCCCACCACCCCAAAGCTAACTGGTGCATTCCAAGGCAGCAGCTCTTGTAAATATTTTGAATGCCACATTCACAAGGAACATAACTGGGCAAACCAAGTGCTCTACTGAGATGGAGATTACTCTGAGAAGATGCAGGTTTTTAAGAGCCAATGCTTTTTGCTTCCCAGCTTATGAAAAATCCTGGGCTAGTGTAGAGCCAAGTTTCCACAGGTGTTCTCCCATTTTTCAAGTTACAGAGCAACACACACATCCTAAAAAGCAGGCAGACAAAATAATATTTACAAGCACTTCTGACAATTGCCCTTACACACCATTGTCTGTAATTTTCCTTGACTTTCTACCTGTTCTTTTCACCTTAAGCCCATGCATCAGTACTTCAGCCCTTTCACCTCCACTTGTACGTGGTGCCATCCCACAGTGGTATCCATGGGGAAACTCACTGTCCCTGGCTCCCTACACACTTCCATTTCTACAGCTCGGGCAAGGAGAGAAGGTAAGATCAGGGGCCTGAAGGCAACCATTGAGAACTGTTTTAGAAGATGATTGAGCAATACACATTTCCAGCATAGCTGCTCTGTGCTTGCACACACCAGGTCCAGGGATATAACGCAGCCAAGGAAGACAGAGTCTCCTCTGGCTGAGGAGGCCGTCTGGAGGAGGAATTACAGGGCAAGGACAGGACTCTTCCTCGGCACTGGGCCTCTGCCAAGACGAGGCAACGGGATGAAAGGACTTGACCTCTGAAACTTGTCTGAGGATTAAATAAGCTTCTTCACATGGTGTACGAATGTAACTGTTTTGATTGTGGTTTGCCACCCTACTAGACTGTAATAAGATGTTTTCTCCCAGCATAAACAAATTACATCAACAGCCCAAGGCCTTGTGGGACAACATGCACACGTTTCCTCCGTGAGCACCTCCTCTGTGCGACGTTGCACCAACCCTGCATCTTAGCAGGGAGGGCACCCATGGGCCAGGCAGGCCTCCACAGGCAGATCCTTGCTGGACACCATCACGGTACTCAGTCAAGACAAAAGAGACAGTTCATGCAAAATCTAATACAACAATGATCCTTTGATAACTTTTTAAAATGACCAAATCTTCTTGTTCTCTACCATGACAGTCACCAGTGACATCTTCTCAAAGCCTAATGTGAAGATGACAAAGGGCTGGGTTCCAACACCTTTACCAAAGAAAATACAGAAGCATGAAGAGAATTGTTTCGAGGCTAAGAATATTTTAACGGAGTTAAAAGCAGATACAAAAATTGAAAAAAAAACATCATACAGCCTGAAGGACAAGTAACAATTATCTTACATGACAACAGATGTTGGACTTTGCCCAAGGCAAAAGGGCACAAGCAGAGAGCATTTCCTCTTTTCAGCACCCATCTCAAACCTCAGAGTTAGTTACACTAACAAAAATTTATAGTGCCATCAAACACTCAACAAGGGGCCGCTGTTATGGTTAAGATCCCACCTGAGAAATAACTCAGCAAGAAGCGACTCCTCTCATTTGTACCATGACAGGTGACAGGGAAGTACAGTGGCACATACCCGGCTGTTTACCACACATAAAGCACATGCTGGCTGTTGCCCCTCAAAGGCCCCATGCCTTACTTCTCAGTTTTACCAGCAGAGGTAAATCCTAACGCAGAATATGACAAACATCTGAAAGAAGGGGCTTCTACCATCTAAATGATTTAACTGATGTATGTTAGGACAGTCTTTCTTTCACGTAGCGATACACTGAGCCTGTTCCTGTTATAAATACATCCAGCATAATCACATACACTGCCAGGGGCAAGAGGATTCTGTGTACATGGCAATCAGCCTTGGTCACCCTGAGTGAAACACTCAGGGAACTGCAGGGGGAAAAAGTGAAGATAAAGTGCACTGTAAAGATAGAGTATTGTGTCATTTCTATTATTCATTTCATTCGCACTGATGAAGAGTTTCTCTGATGAACTGGGGAACACAGCCATGAACTTCAGACAGCAGCATTCCAAAAGGAACAGATCTAGCAGCTTTCTCATTTTAAATTGCATGAGAACACTGGTACTGCAACCTCTGGTACAAATCAACCTCTGTATGCTTCCAAAAATCCAGTGGGATATTTGTGTTTAACAATATAACAACACATTAATGCCTACAAACATTAACAATGTGACACTGGTAGTCAAACAGAAACTCACTCATTCACAGCTAGAATGTATGATTAAGTCCAAGCTGCTAAGAATTAAAGAAGAGATCAGGTTAATGCGTAGAAGTGATGATATGTGCAGAGTTCTCCCTCATGAAATGAAGACAGCTTCTTGAAAGACTTTCTGCAGGTTCAATGAACACTAAGCAACAGAAGGGAGCTGAAGTGAGTACCTGAGCTACTAAGGCTGCTGCCTCAATGTGAAGAGAGTCTCTACACTGAGGGGTCTTACATGCAACCAGAGTTGTCAAGAGCTGCAATGAGCTCCATGGACTTAAGGTGCCACAGAGCTGTAAAAAACAAGTGGAAAGTGAGGTATCCAAAACCCTTGTATTTTAACACTAAGGAGAAACTGGAAGCTCGCTTGTCAGAAACATCTGCCCTCCGCATAAAGGACAGCAATGGGGAAAGCCATTCAATGAGAGCAGAAACCTTTAAAAGGGAGCAGGAATGAACTATTTTATTCTAAAACATCCTTACCTCACTTCACATATCCATGTATTTACTATCAGGATTCGCACACAGGTTGACATTTCAGTCCACATCTTGTAGGGATTCCTCTGTGGAGTACTGAGAAGTATTAGCAGTTCAGTCCAAAACTTTCTGCACATCACGTAAGATGAATACTGGTCAGCTTGAGTAGAAATAGCCACTGTTAGAAAAGGAGTCTTCTAAAGCATTAATCGTTTCTACATCAGCATATATAGTCCAGGCACATTTCCCATTCTGGTGTACCTCTGAGAGCATACATTTACAGTCCAGAGGAAGGCTATGAAGAGATGACAATTCACCTCACACTGTAAAACAGAAATATTTGACTAACTGACTGGTACAGAAGAGCATCCAAAACAACAAAAATGTTGTTTATTCTTTTCAGCTACAAGACTCAGCACTCTGCTCCTTCTTCCCCCTTTCCTTTCACTGAGTGAAGATGGTTGGTCCAGTTGTTTTTATCTCAGTGACTTGCAACACCTGTGCTCTTCTTCACTACAGGTACACATGGCTCATCACAACAGTGTGTTCCTAAAAGACATTACCAGTCTTCCATGGGACCTTACTATCAATGTAAATACTTTTTAACTCTCATTTCAAAGTACATCTGGTTTTTCAACCAAAATGTTATTTTTCCAGAAGTTATTGAATATTTATAATTTTTGTATTTAGACTCAGGCATTTTTCTTTTCTATTTCTTACCTATTTGCTTCTGTGTAAGACTGCCTACTGAAGAATAGCCAAGTTTAAGTCTTGGTCTTAGGTCAAAGGCAAGTTTAAGTCTTGATTATTCTGCTGAACATTTGGAGCAAATCAAGTAACTGCTTTTGAGTTTTCATCTTTCTAGTTCAGGGCAACATGAATTTTTCAGGATGACACCATTATGAGCCTAAAAATAATAAACACTTTTAAATGCTGTACATCTCTAAGATATAAAATATCCATTAGCAGCAAGTCCAGGGGAGGGGAAGAATATTTTAAATAGGATTTTCATACTCATTTAAGTATTTTGGCATCAAATACAGAGGTAATATTTGGTAATTTCATCATCGATACAAGGTTGTACAATTAAAAAAAAGAAAAAACTGTTCTTTTTACACCATATTTCCATTTCAACCTGGGCTTCAAGGCCTCTACTTTTGAGTGTTCACCTAATAAAGAAATTAATTCTTTCATGTATTGGCATTATACAGACATTAAGTTTTCTTTACTTGAAGGAAGAAAAGTGTTAACTGGAAAACCAGATTATCATTCGGACAGTTTTCTGTATCCAGGAAGAAAGATTTGCACTTTTGCATCTGGTAAAAATATTCAATATCTTTATAAAAGCACTGTGGTGTAAAGTCACCATGTTAGAGGTATTTGATTTTCTTGCTTTTGTTTCAAAGTTTCCTGTTCGATGAAGATTTTGCAAGATGTCTTAAGACTACATGCTGGATTTCTTGGCCCTGAACCATGCATAAAGCTTTCCAGCTTCCTTAATTTCATATACATGAAGACATGAGGAGGGGTGAGCTGCAATCCAGCATAACTAAAATAGAAAGCTATGAGTAGTGACAGGTACGATGTCTGCTGAATATTACGAAGTTTTGCTGGTTCACAAGCTTTTTCCTTAATGTCAGTGAAAGATTCACACTACAAAGAAAGAAGGCTTGCATCTACAAACCACTTGGGGAAAGTGGTTATGTAAAAACTAGAGAACTACACTGGCTTTAGAGGACAAGACCATTTCTCTCTGTGTTAAAACCTTTCAGATACTAGCTCACATTTTTGTGTAAGGTAAGACACGAAGCTACCTGCAACAGAGAAAGCTCAATGCGGAACCAAGCTCGTGTATTCTTGTCCACATTGTGTGAACAGAGCACTTGGTGTTGATTCCAGGCCTGGGACCTTGATCCCTAGCAGCTCACTGCAGTTATTTCCAGCTGCCATCATAAAGCTCCCAAGCCAGCTGCAGATGTCGAACGCTGCTTGAGATGGGCATGTAGGTTGCCTCTGCTGCCCGCAGGACTGGGCAGGCATGCTGCACAAAGGCACACAAACCTAATGACAAGGCCACCTCTCAGGCCAACATCACATCTGACCTGCTAGACCTCTAGGGAAACTTGGGTGCAAAGCAAGAACTGCTCAGCATATGAGCCAAATATAGCTGGAAAGCAAGAGTCAGCAATGTACCCTCACAGCAAAGAAGGCCATGAGCTTCCTATGCTGCATAAGCTGCATTAGACCAAGTGTCACCAGCAGGTCAAGGGAAAGGATCCTTCCCCTCTGCTCAGCATGGCTGAGACACACTTGGAATGTAGGATCCAGTTCTGGGCTTCCCAATGCAAGAGACACAAGGACTTACTTACTGGAGCAAGTTCTCCAGCAAAGGGCCACAAAGATGACTAAGGAATGGGAGCATCTCTCATACAAGGCGAGGCTGAGAGAGCTGGAGAAGCTCTCAGCTTGCCTTAGAAGGGTCTTATCAATCTGTAGAAATACCTGAAAGAGGAAGGAAGTACAGTTTCTTCTCTTTGGTGGCCAGTCATAGGACAAGAGACGGTGGGAACAGGCTAAAATTTCACTCCAAACATAGGAAGAAACTTCTACAGTGAGGGTGGTCAAACACTGGCATGGATGCCCACACAGACTGTGTAGTGTCTGCCTCTGAAGATGCCCAAAATAAAACTGAACAGAGGCCTGAGCAAGCTGCTGTAGCTGACCCTGATCTGAACAAAGCATTAGACTAGATGACATCCTGAGGAACCCTTCCAATCTTAACTATTCTCTAATTCTGTAAAAAATAAAGAGAAAAGGTAAGTCATATTAGTACTTGTGAAACTAGTAAGAATGCATATAAAGAAATATGGGGTTCTTAAGCTGACAGTGTCAGTCAGTGAAGTTTTATCAGGAGACTCAAGAGAGTCATTACCTTCATTCTCCTTTCTTCACAGAAGAAGGAAAAACTGTTTTAACCCCATAAAATTTCTTCTGTCAGATAAACAGAAACTTTTATCAACAGCAGCTAACCAACCATCTGAGAGAATAAGTGGCAAAATAACACTTAAAAAACCCCAAAATAGTACATATGCTATTTTCCCCAGCCTTCACTGTCAATCTTGAAT
>VYZR01084077.1:25531-61098 GCA_013400675.1 Oxylabes madagascariensis
AATAAAAAATAGGAGAATTGGTAAAAATATTTGGTCATGTATCTAAAATATACGGTTTTTGTCTCATACATGAAGACATTTTCTTTACTTAAAAAGTGTATTATGAGGCTTTCAGATTATAGATGAATCTTAGCTTTCATTTTGTCCTCCTGTTCAGAAAGTTTATTACAAGTTTTGGATGCACTGACTTTCCTAAGTTGAAAAGCTGCAGACTGTGACTGCATGGAGAACTATTTCTGTTGGAGAGAAAACATTTACTACCCTTTTTTAAAACATAACACACCAAACTTTCTCATCATACATGTTTAAATTTTTAAGAACTGAGAATAAAAAGGAGAATAAAATCCTGATCATTTTAACGGTGATCAGCTGTTTAGAACAACATTTGGTTATGCAGTAAATCCTGTAACAGAATATAATTCTAAATGTAATATCAAGTAATTCTAGAATAGTACATTCACAGACTATGTTACACCTAATCAAGTCCCACTTATTCCTAAAGCAAAAGAGAGTTTGTCTGGTTTTAAATAGTGTACATTACTACCTTTGAGTCACTGGCATAGCAGAACAAAACATGTTAAAATACAATAACCCTTGTGCTTTTAATTCTGAAATCTCTTTAAAATTTCCAGCATGACGATTTTAATCTTGACATTTCAGTGCAATGGTTTATTCACATGAATGAAAATGCTTTGTTAGTAATTTACACAGTAAATGAGAAGTTAAAATAATAAACGAGCCAGCAGCAAATTAGATTTGAAATAAACTTTGAGAGGATGCTAACAATCATTACAGATCACTATGGAAAAATAAAATATACAGAAAATAGAAAATAAAAAGCTTAGCCACAGTTGTCTTTGGAAGGCATGGAAACAAATGCTAATGTCATGGAGGACCACAAATTTCAAGCACTAGTTGCAAGAAAATTAACTTTGAAATGTTAATAATGACAACGTAGCAGTAGAGGATGGCACTGCAAGCAAACAGCATGAGTGATATACACTGGGAATGGTTTTAGTGGACAAATCAGAGAGAAAAACAGATTCCCCAAATTACAGAGGCATTGGTAACAGTGCCTTCTGTACCTGAGAGTTCCAGAGGGAGCTCTGATGCCACCTTCTTCTCTGCCACGTTGTTGCTATCAAGGGTTTCTGACTGACACCCCACTGCGTCCTTCCCTTCAGAACAACTATTGTCTCCTGCAGAAGGATTTGTGGTGTTGTCATCAGTGCTTGAGGTCACAGAGTTACTTTTATCCCCAACGACTGTTGCCTCTATAGTAAAACGCACAACAAAACTTTAGGGATGTTCTTTATTATGCCTTAGGATGTCATCTGGCATCATCCATAGAAAGCAACTTCAGCAGCTTTGTTTGATAATGCTGAAAAATAGCAAGCTTTTTCCTTTCCTTTTTTTGCTATGAGATGGTATTGTCTCAGAATCAAAGAACAAACCAATTGTGAGTAGGAAGAAGTTAAAAATGATGTAATGTGGCTTACTACAAACATGTTGATCACAACCTGTAAGTGCCACCTCAAGGCAGGGTATCTAGGAGCCAGCTGTATGGAAGCAGGGAAATTGGTGAAATTACTTAACAAGAACAACTTCAACATACAAGCACAAAGGAACTGACAAATATCACCCATTACAGCAATATCTTGGAGAATCATACAAAGAAAGTATTGCATTAACACTTAAAGAAATGTGGGGTGCACTTCATTTAAAAGGAGCTGTTAAAGCACAGTTGTCAGTTTCATTACCTTCTGTTTTCTCTTTTTCCACATCTTGCTCACTGTGTGTTTCCTCAATTTTATCCTGGTCTCCAGATTCCTCCTTGTCTCTCTCAGCATCTGTCTGGTCATTATCTCCATCACTTTTGGCCTTTTCTGTTTCCTCATCTCCTGTGTTTTTATCTTCCACTATTTCTCCTTTTCTTGCTCTGATAATGTCCAAAATTTCATCTACAATATAAAGCATGTTGTCAGCACGAAACAACAAATCACCTACAGAGTCACGGAGCACAAATAACATGGCATAAATCCTGCTTCTGATGTAAGATAAACTAGATTTGATTCAAAGTGCAGCATCTATTCCCATTACACAAAATATTCCTACCATTTGCTGCAGAAAGGAAAGACTTGTTGTTGCCCCTCGCTTTGTTTGTAAGGTCTTCTGTCACATCCATGTGCCGATGAACCTCTTCACGCATCTCGTCCAGGGTTTTGCATAGGTCAGCTTCCCAGTAATCCTTGTCCAGGCATTCAATTAACTCTGCCAGCTGGATCTTCGTGCTGTAGTACCAGATTTTCTTATCCTTCTCACTTTCTGAATCTTCCTCTCTGTAGCGGTATTTAAAAAAATAATGATTTTAAAATATCTGGATAAATGACAAAAAATGCTATCAGCCTGCTTTCTGCACAGTACCACGAAATGTCAATACCTGAGCATGAATAAACAAATCACACTGCTCATATGTACTCAGTTTAATATCAACATTAGTTTCTTGTTTCCTTCCCTTTCTTCATCCCCTCAGTTCTCATGACAACTTCCTCAGGAAAGCTTTGAAGTCTCCTTAAAACTGGTTTGTCCAATCTGACAACAAGGTTTATTCTCATTATATTTACTATTTCTGTAACCAGTAATTTACTACTAAGTCTGAAATAATTTGTAAGTCCAGAATCCATAATGGTAGTTTCTGACAGTGTGTTCGGGAAAAAACACAGTTAGAAAATTCAAGTATAGTATGTCACATTCATAAAATATTTTGTATTGGCATTCTACAGTATCCACCTGTGAGAGCAGTAAGGGATGAGTCATAATACAACCCCTTTGAAAAGATCAAGGGATTTCCATATTTTTAATCTGTAGTACTCCACGATGCCATGAACCCAGAATTACTGGTGTCAACAGCACCTCAGCAGGGCCACAGACCCAAGGGAGCTCCATCAATACCCCAGGCAACAGGCTCTCCTGGAGGCTGCAGAGCACGGGGAGGATGCTCCAAGTGGTTCTGCAGCTGCTGGATTTTGACTTGGCTTGATTCATCCTGTGGAGCGGCAGCAGCCAGATCCAGGCTGGCATGAGCCCGTCCACTGATTTCCACAGCACATCCCAGTGCTCCCCACACCGTGTGGGTGCCACTGATCGCCCAGCCTGGCCTTCACTGAGGCAAAGGAAATAAACTTCTGCTCTTGCACCCTCTGCTCCAGCACTGCAGGCCTGTGGCTCACTGAGAACCCTCACCCACAGTGCTGACAGCAATGGGAAGCTGACTGTAAATCTCAAAGATCTGCCCTTATGGGGTTTGTTGCAGGTTCCTCTCTACTGGTTCCTTTCCTGTGGCTTACACATTAAAAATGGCACAAATTGGCCCCAGGGATCCAGGAAGACAAACAACCTTAAGGTAATTTGATCGTTGTTGATCTCCTGCCTCCCACTCTGTATTTGTGAAACAATTAATATTTGCAACTCAAATAGATCACTACTGAAATAAGGTGGTTATGAGGTTAATAACGGCAGTATTACACAAAATTCAACTACTAACTTGTCACAACCATTATTACAAAACAGACTTCTGGTTTTGATGATAAAACCTGGTGTATTGCAAAGAAACTTGCATCTCTCTCATAAAGGCCTTTGCTAATGAAAAGCAACTAATTCTGCTTTACTCATTTATTCCTCTAAACTGCCAACATTCCATTAGTTTTAACCACGCCAACCTGTTAAGTTTGACAAGTTTTCTCAGAAAACAGCTCATTTCAGGAAGACTGTCACATACAACACACCAAAATGTAACAGCTGAACACTGACAATCATTCGACTCTATGGAATATTCTAGGCCTGTAAACGTCCATGTTAAATAAAATTACTGTTTAAATCATGTTTCCTTAAACCAAGAGTTACTTACTAACAACAATAGGAATGAGAGCGCTTTCATTGCCGGTGGTGAACAAAAGCAACAGAAGAGGAAGATAAAGGCAAGCACCCAAAAACCAAGATGGAAGGGGAGATGAGAATGCAAGAATAGGGCTTTACACAGTGAGAGGAAATAAAAGGATGAAATAAAATGCTTAACTAAAAAGGACAGGGAATGGGGGCCTTCTGAGCTTTCCCTGGCAAGTGTCCAAGGGAAATGGCAAGTGCAAGACCCCAGCAGAGCAGCAATTGTAAGGCTGACAACAACAGTTGTAGGCTCCTGACAAACATGACTGTAGAATATGACGCTGTTTTTACTCTGTTTCTTAACTGACCCAGAAGGGAACTTGAACCTTTCATTTCGAACCCCTCTGTTGTAGCTGTTACAGGATTATTTGCTAGAGAGATAATGCCATCTATACATCCTCTCATATGACCTAGATATGCAACAATAAAAACGCTTCATATAGAATCAGAGAGTCACTTCAGCAGGAAAAGGCCTTTGAGATCAAGTCTGACAATATAGTCTCATCTCTCCACGAGGAAAGGCTGTGCCTGCATCCATCTGCCAGACAAGCAGCTTGTACACATTGCTTCTATTTTGATGGTGATCATCCAAGTGTTTTCTTATTTTCATGTTTCTCCCCCCGTTCAGCAAATCTGAGACTGCTCCAGCTGCACTAATGCAGCCAGGGTGAGTGTGTGTGTCACCTGAACATCCCAAGCAGCATCTGGCTTTTCCCTCCCTATCAGCCCTTCCTCTTCTAGGTTTGCAAGGTTCCATTGGACTGAAAAGCAAATAACTGCTGTTTTCAGTTTCCCTGGATAACTCAAGAAAAAGCCTTCAGCACCAGTAAGGTTTGCTGTATTGCAGGCCAGTAAACCCTGAGGCTCCGTGTGCAGAGCTGAGACATCAGACCACCAAGAGTATTCTGCAGAAAGCACTTGGAGCTAATCCTTCCATGTGTGATTTGAGCCCTGCCCATTAAAGAACTGCTCAGATAATATTCTAGAAACAGACAATGAGGTTATCCAAGAGTATTTCAATTCCCTTCTACTTCATTTATATCAGGGTTTGAGCATAAATTTGTTTTGAACTGAAGACTATCACAACCTTAGCAAGAGAATGTCAGGAATTAAAGAGTTTTCTCTTGAAAAAGGACAGTCAGAATGTGAAACAGCACAAACTGGTTGGCCTGTGTGCTTACACCAAACTCGTCTCTGGCCAGACTTCTTTCCAAGATTCAGATGTGTGCCAGGGGAAGACTTGGAGCACACAGCAGAAATCATTCCATGCAATCCATTTCGGCCAACTTAGATAAGACTTAAATTAACAATTATATAATTCCAGCTGACTTTCCCTTAACATCTTTTTGTGTTTACTAAAGGGACACGACTTTTACCCTCTGAAGAAATCAGAGGGGCTGTCATAAAAAGATGGAAAGATGCAAGGCTGCACAAGGCCCAGTTGCCAACGCTTTTCTCCGACAGTCCAGACAGATTTGCCAACTTGGTGCTGGACAGGTCTGCGGAGACTCCAGGGGACTCAGCTGAGTCACACACAATATGTGAGGCCAAGGAGGGAGAAAAGAATCACATGATTATTTCCTACCTCTTTCAGCCTCCTTGGCTGACAGGAACTATTCACTGGCAGGCTGCAGAGACAAGTTTAAAGACTGATAAAAGCAACATAGAAGATACTCGAAACTTTCAAGTAAGGTGGTAACAAAATATTTAGTACTAGTAGTAGCAGATACTTCCTGAATTCCATGATGATACAGTTGGAAACTGAAGAAGTCAGGAAATTGTTTAAAGCAATCTATTCAAATGAAGACCCAAACCCTTTTTAATTAACTGTAGAAAATAGAGGAGGACCCCCTAAGAACATAAACAGCATGACAAATCTTGCAGAAAAAAAAAGCTGAAACTGCTTTTGACTGTCGAGGAAGATCCATACAACTCAGGAATAACAATGTGTGTCCTATTTCTGCTATCAAAATGAAAGCCAAACAGTGTTTCATTATCTTCTTTCACAGATAATTGATAAATCCAAAGCATTTCAATATTTCTATAAAGATAAACTTGTTAAAACACTGCAGCAGTTTACAAAGACAATGCAAGTCTAAGTTCCAAATTTCCTGAGTTAATAACTTGCAGAAATAATCTTCACAAGTAAAACAAATGCAACTGACCCAGAGGCATCATCCTTAATTTGTAAACAGCTTGAAACAAAAACGTCAGGAATTAATTTGCTCTTGGCCTGTTTTTTGTTTTAATCTTGTTGATATTTGTTCACGAGGAGACTCCTTCAGTGTCCACTTTTCCATCTTTGTAAAACAGAAGAGGTGGAAAAGAGAAACAAACCCACAATGATGGGCTTTAAAAAAAGGGAAGCGATGGAAATAAAAGTATCGGGGAACAAGTCTACAAAAGGTAGGAAAACCAGCAGTAGGTTGGATTTATGACATTTAAAGGGGGAGAGGGGAAAAGAAGTAAAAAGCCCTAAAAACCCTTTTGAGAAACAAAACCACCAAGAATTTAGGATTTCAGTTCTCTAATCTTCCTGGGCAGGATTTCAAATTGGTATTTGTGCAGATTATTTTTAGATCTATTAGTTTCCTCTGATGCATTTGATCACATGGCATTGGGGAATACACTCCATTCATTTTAACAAAGTTGATTTAACAATATAATTTCACAGATCTCAGGTTCTAGCATTTGGCAGTTATCCCTGAAATTACCCTTCAGTTATCCAAGATATCAAGGGTGGTTTGATCCTGTTTGGTGTGTATAAATAAATAAATAAACAAGTAAATATATGCAAAAAGTTGGGTTTGCAATACAGCATGCTTACTGAATTTAAAAACTGAAAGCAAGGAGTTTAATGTCTGTGATAGTTATTAAAGTTGCATTTCATAAGGGGGCAAAAGTACTACACAACTTAATTAATAGTGTAGTACTTCTGCCCCCTTATGAAACAATTTGCCCACAGACCACCTAAAAGGAATTCAAAATACCGGGGTTTAAAAACTCAATACATTTAACTTTTGAAGATGTCTCTTCTAAGTGCAGTCTAAAATTACTACCAACGTGCTAGAAAGAAACAACTCTCACATGTGCAGATTTCAAAGGCTCATGAAGCACCTGCATGATTCATTTTAGTTTGAAATATGTTGGAGTACTGTCTGTATCAAAACCTTCTGAACATCAAATACTCTACCGGGAAAAAACATTGTTTCACAGATAAAGTTTGGTTAAAAGTAATTACCTATCTGCCTACACACAGGGAGGAAACTAAGTCTGCCCATTTATCTCAAAATCAGCTCCTGAGTGATCTGGATTTTTTAATGTTAATTCCCAGATCTCTGCCAGAACAGGAGAGCAGTGAAGACAAACCCATCTTTAGAACAGCCTTTTCCTCAAGAGTTTGAGGGGAAAGATACAAAAACAAGGTAGAGGAAACTGTAAGTTATTAAAGCACAAGTAACTAGAGCAAAAATAATTCCAGTTATGTGTCCTTCACAACCAGGCTTTTTGTGAAAAATCAAAATTCCAACACATTTTCTGAAAACAAAAGGTAGGAAATTCTGTATGAAGCAATGGAATAATTGGGATATCAACAGCTTAAGGTGCCCATTGCATCCTGGTGAACCACCTGAATGATCCACCCCTTACTGTGGAGCATGTGACTGAGTATAAACATGGAGCATATATATAGGAAAAAGAGAAGAGTATAAAAGATTCCCTGCATCCTTTGAAAGGTTACTTGGCACTACTGTGACATTTATAACCCAGAGAAACTAAAAAAGATCAAACATGGACTCTTTTTTTACGAATATGAAAGAAGAACACAGGAAACAGAGCAGAGATAATTCATACTTAAAGCATCAGCTGACAATACCCCAGAGAAACAGCCCCACATTTTAAAGGAATACCATGAGCCCTTAGAAGCGTCTTCTTTGCAAGATGTTACACTATCAGCAGACCTCACAGTCCCTTTTAAACATGCTGGCTACTATCTTACACATCCACTGTAACCTGCTTTGTATGAAATTCTGTTAAGGTACCCAGCTGTGGTTTATTTTCTCTGGAACACTGAATGAAAAACTGTGTTTCTGTGTTTTCAGAGCTCTGTCAAAATCTCTATTTCTCCCAATTTAACAATAGCACTGATTTCACTTAAATGTTATTTCTCCTTCATTATGAGAACAATTAGATAAGAACAGTCTTTTATGAGATAACCAATCTTTAGCCATTTTCCTGGGAAAAATGAATTTCAGATTCAACTTTTCAGGTAAAATCCAGGGCACAATGCCCTCACAAGCAATGGTTTGATTCCTATTAATATTCTGAGGTACATTTGTATCTTAAGACCAACCAGTAACAGGTAATTGAGTGAAACACACACAGTACCTCCCTCGAAGACAGGCATGACTTGCTATGGTGACTTTCTTTGCACTACAGAACAATGTTCAATGCAACGTCTTCTGCATTTCTAGTAACATTGAATCCCTTTGAGCATCTCTGAAACTTTCAGCTTCAAAGGCAGAGCATCAAACTAGTACCAGAACTTGGCAGCCAAACACTGCTTAAGCAGGTGAAGGACCACAAGCAGTGTCCTACACACCATGTGATCATAAAAAGAATCAAACTCCTCTTCAGTAACTTCCACAAGAAACTGGGGAGTTCTCATTAATATTCCCTTTATTTTCCTCACATTCATGTGTTTTAGGCACATTAATATTAAGCCTGAGGCCCTGTTTTTATGTCGTTTTATGTATAGATTTGAGAATATTAATTTTGAATTAATATGGATTATTTACATGGTCTTTAGTAATCTCCTTACAAAACAGCAAGCAACAGCTTTATCTAAAGAAAGAACAATTTTAAGATGGCAACAGCAATTTACACGATGCATTAAAAACACAGCATTATTGTTCAGAAATTATGCAATGATTAGCTCACTTACATGATGATCCTCCTGTTCAGGAACCAGTATTTCCGCCTGTGCCTGTCGTATCCAATGGGTTCGTGTCGGATGTACGGTTTGTTTTTTTGGATTTCAGCCACACAGTCAGTCACTCCAGGCACCTTGTGTGCCACGCAGACCTCGCACTGCCACTCGTCTTCAGGCACCTCCTCCAGAGGCGGCTTCACGCACTCCAAGTGGTACACGGCCGAGCAAGTCTCACAGCAAAGCAAATCCCCAAGTTTGTGACAAACCCTACAATGATCATCATACTGAATAACACCTTCTGACATTAACTCCTCGCGTGCAATGTTTGTGGTAAGAAACTGATCCACTAAGAACTGCAGAACTTTGATTTTATTCTCTACTGGTCCATAAGGATAGTCCTCTGTCTCTTGGTAAGGAAGAACATGATGGTATTCCTTGTCACTCTCACAATATACCCGCAGAACCTCTGGCCACGTCATTCCATCTATGAAATACAAAGTGGAATTAACGCTATCTTTGAGGTCAGCAGGTCCAAAGGTAGTATTTGAAGTGTCTTCTTCACGTAAAACTGCTTTTAACAGCACTATATGCATCTCTGCCATAAGTGTGCACTGCTCTTGACTTACCAGAGCTGCACAGAAGTCCTCAAAACGAAAAGGAGAGAGGCGCAAAACAGTGCCAAAGTTCCTTAGTACCTCATAGATGGCAATAACATTCATTATATGCTCACTAGGCACCATTAAGTCCTCTGAGGATTTAGGAAACTCCAAGGGTGGGATATCTTTTTCTTCCAAGATTGGAGAACGAGGACGATGTGCTCTTTGTCTTCTCCTACCTGGAATAAAAAACAACAATAAGAATTTTGCTGTTCACAGGTGAACACAGGTGTTTAAACATCTATTATCAATCACTGTGTTAACATTCTGAACTAATGTAAATTAAGACTTCACAAGCTTCACAGTTACATAAATGTGTTAACTCAGCTAACCACCTCATACTTTAATTAAGAGTATGAAAATAAGACACAAGATACCTGAAGTTTTGCTTTAGACACATACAGGAACTGCATTTCCCATACAATATACATCTACTGAAGGTTTAAAATGAAATCTAGAAATGTAATTGTTTAAACAACTTAAAAAGAAAGACATTTCCCATAGCCAAAATAATAATTTTTTTCTTGTTTTTATTCAGTATGACTAGTTTAAACCTGAAACATCAAGCTCCAAACAGATATTTTGTATTAAATGATTGCAAGTTATTCTCCTATCCAGCAAGGGCATCCAGGAAAGCTCATTTCAAGCAGATGTCTTAGGATACCAATTTCAACCAAATTAAAATACAAAAGAGAACCTAAAGCACGTTCCCTACTGCTTTCTAACTAGAATATTTCTCCTGACTATCTACAAACCAAAGCCAGAAGGCAAATGTGATGTTTTATGAAAATATGTCAAAAATTCTCAGTTTCTCAAAACAAACAAACAAACCCCCACCATCATGCTTCAATAAAACAGGAGCCACGTCCACAGAATAAGGAGGCAAAATTACGGAAGGACGAAGTTTACCAACAAAAGCTAATCTAAAAAGCTGTTTTATTATCTAAAAGAAAAGACAGGGAGCATAATTTATTCACTCTCAGATGCCGATTCAGATAAGATGCTACACTTCCTTCCCTTGGATTCCATGATCCTTGATGCCAACCAGAAGGAAAAACAAACGAGGCAAGTTTTTGTAAATTACACTACCTGATAGATGAAATATTTTAATCTTCTATCAAAATAACCACTACATATAACTATTTCTCAGCTTTTAGTTAAAAGTTTCAGATGCACTCATTAAACTTATTTCCCTTTATAGAAAAAAACAAGTTGAGAAAATCTCATAAGCCATCATCTAGGTATAATCCAAGAACTGAGATGAAAACTGGTTTTAGGTCCTCTTACTAAGCATACTAAGATTCTGGTCAACAATTAAATTTTAAAATTATCTATTGTCCATAGACAAGTGTCAGCAGGATGCATTTCATGTACAGAGAAAATTCAAAGGAAAACTGCAGCTATCCATAGCAGCTATTTCCCCCCGCCACACTTCATTAAAATGGGACATTATTAAACTTTGTGTGTTCTGACACTGAAGAGTGACACAACCAATAGTCTGGAATTTTAAGATTCACATTCATAATTTCTTAACCAAATTCTGCACATAAGAGACCTCCCCAAAAACTGGTTCAAGGAAATTAAGAGATAAAGTGAGTTCCAGTCAGCTTGGATGTTACCATTAAAGGGAAATGGTTCTCTGTGGCATTTGTTCAACCTACCCTACTCCCTTCGATACTCCCAGAAATACAGAAAGTAAGTCTAATGTGGGAGAAAAGCTGCTAAGGCAGATCCTGCTGAACCTGAAACACCATCATTAAAACATTAATGCACTGAAAAGGGGAGAAAAAAGTTACCAGAAAGAAAAGCTACCTCTAAGAAACATCTTGATACACAACAAATGATTCCAGAAAAATAAATCAACCCTTAGACTGGTATGGCAAGAAGGCCCCAGACACAGCTCTCCCTCTCCAATGTTAAAGAAGGAAATCTTATACAACAAATTACACACCCAAACAGTATAGAAGATGAACTGCAAGATGTTTCCATTACAGAAGTAACAGGTCAACCTCATCTGTGGATAAAAATAACTTTCCAAGTTCAGTGAAGTTTGAGTTCTGACTGTGGAAAATGAAGGAATGCTTCTATGACTGTCTTCCAACATGCCTCTACACTAATCAGTGGAAAACGTTTAATCATGGCAAACACACAAAGACAAACGAGTTCCACAAAGCAAGTGCTCTCCAGATTAAACTCAACTTTCCTATCACCACGGTCCAAAATCATATATGCATAAGCCACAGCTGGTTTAATTAAAAGACCCCAAAGCAAAAGAAGACATTCTCACACAATAAACTACTTTGAGGTCCTGAAGCTTCCTTCAACATTGCAGTCCTAGTTGGCCATGCAGGACAACACCATCACCACAGAACAGATATTCTGAAATGGCCCTCACAGAGTCCAAATATCACAAAGGCCAGCAGAGCTATCAACCACGATTATTTCTGTAGCAGAAAAATGTGTCTGTCACACAGTGAAGCCATAAAACAGCCCTTCAAGAAAGAGAGCAGCAAGGACGTTAACCCTGCTTTACCCAAATTAATGAGAAGTGACAAATCCCCCCAATAATTTTACACAAAAATAAACCAGAGTGAAGGACCACTGCTGGAAAAAAACAGACTCCAAATACCAATTTTGCTGATGTCTCCTCCACACAAGATAACTATGGTATGGAATCACAGAATCATTAAGGTTGGAAACACCTTCAAGATCAAGTCCAACCATCTCAGCCCCACCACCATGTCCTCAAGTGCCACTTCCACACATTTCAGAACACCTCCAGGGTGGTGACCTACACCAGTTTCCTGAGCAGCCTGTTCCAGTGCTTCATAACCCTTCAGCANATTTCAGAACACCTCCAGGGTGGTGACCTACACCAGTTTCCTGAGCAGCCTGTTCCAGTGCTTCCATAACCCTTCAGCAAAACAAAGTTTACTAATATATAATCTAAACATCTACTGGTGCAATTTTAAGCCACTTGTATATTTGTCACATGAAATTAATAGGGGAATAAAAAAAAAACAACTTTAAAACAAGGCATTCCTAATATGTTCTGAAAAAGCTAATCTCTAACACTTCCTCTTACAAAGGAAGTACATTGGTACAATTAGAGATCCAGAAGAAATGTGTTATCAGGATATAAATGTGTCATAATAGCATAATAAAAAATTGTACTTTGGTGCAAGCATTAGTCACACCATTCCACCTCCTACTTAAATCAATTTATGTATTTTCATGTTTGCTTCGGTATAAAGAACAGAAATTTCAAAAGCAATAATAAAACAGACAATAGGAAAAGCAGACTGCACTACAAAATGTGTGCTTCATTTGTGTTAGGCCTCACAGTTGCAGCACATTATGATATTGTGCACCTCAACACTCCCCATCCACACTGGAAACCACACACTGCAGCTCAAGAGCTCAAATCGTTTCTCTTTTCGGACACTGAACTGCTCTGAACAATTCTCAACTAAATATAAACTGGTTTCCAGAGCTAAAAAAGGCAAGTATTCAAAGATGCAGAATATTTTAGAAAGAAACTGTATTTTTCTTGAATGACTTGATGGCACAGTATTTAAAATCTTTTTATGCTGGCTTTTTTTTCTTTCCAATTTCACTTTCAATTTGTTATTAATATTCTCTGTACTGAAGATGAAGAGACTTTGAAGTTGAGAAGAGAGTCACAAAGTGTGATTTGGAAATTCAGAAATTCCAAGCAATTTGTGCTTAAATGTATTACTGGCCAATACATCAACTGTGATCTCAAGAAACGCTCACCTTTAAAAAAAACCTCAAAAGCCCAAACCAACAAACCCAAACAGTCCAAAAATCTCCAGTGAAAAGGATGGATATTCTCTGCCAAGGTGCTCATAAATCTTGAAGCATTGCAAGTGGCTGCTGAACTGAAATTAAAAGTGCAGGTCAACGGAACATGATATAATGATGCCAAAGTGCTACAAGTCTCTTTTTTGAGCTGAAATGTTGGTGTTTTACTGGTTGGGTGGATAACCTTTCTTCACTGCTGATTTTTCAGTGTGCTGACAACCCACACAGCTCACCCTGCTTTGGAACAGTTCCACCTCCTGTGCGAGGGTTTCTGAAGATCACAGTCCATGTTTACCCAACTGTGCCTCATAAACACACACACACAAAAAAACCCCCTCAAATGTTGAAAAATGTCTCCCTACAATAAGCATATACAAATTTTCAAGCTCTTCGCTTTCAAGGACAATCTTATTTTTCATGAGGAAAGTGGGCCAACATTTAAATTCGACATTCAGTGGCAGACACAAAAAACCTACAGCCCAACAAAGAACTCTGGCCACTTCAAACACTTTAGCTTAGAGATATTTTAGAGATTATTATTTAGAATATTTTAGAGATACTAGGATCTGACAACCTATTTTTTTTTTTTAACTTGCTGTCATTCGTCAAGGATTTGGGCCCCACAGGGAATTTTTGTTTCAAATAGAAATTGCAGTATGTACTATTTTGTTTAACTCCAAAACCACCAAGAGGATCGCAGAGCAGGTGCACTGGCAAGTTACTTCTCCTTTAAGCACCACCACCTCACTGACCAGACTTTTATAAACTGAATTTTTATGTAACTACTCTAAATTCAAGAAATCTACTTTCAATTTACCCACACTGAAGTTTCCCAAAACATACTCGAGTTTTATTACATGCAAATTAGATACTTCTGAGATGGTTTCTGCAAGTTAACTAAGTCTCTGAATCAAATTTCACCTTCAAGTTTGAGGCAGTACAAAGGCAGAAAATGTCCACTTCTACATCACTCAAATTCCATAGCTTTATTTGGTGGAAAAAAAATTGATTTGCCAACAGCCTCCTGCTGCCACAGCTGGAATACTGACAGGATCCAGATCCCCTGGAGTGTCTGAGCACTACATTTCTATCTAGCATAAGCTTCTTTTAAATGGCAGCTCTTTCACTGGTTGCCTCTCCCCAAGTGCTAAAGCAGTCTGCAGTGGTTACCTGTCCCTATTTTGAATTCTCTAGTTGAAGAGCTGCCTGTAATTAAGATTAAAGAGTAAACAATTCTATTCCCATGGCACATTTAATTATAGATACTGATAATTATAGTCTACACTTAGGATAATCTACTAAAATAATTTATATTACAAATTTAAGCAAACACACTAATGATATTTGAAATAAAACAAAGTTACTCAAGTAACAGTCTGAACACCTAAAACCAGAATTTACTTTAAAACTCCAAGCCATTGCTTTATTTTTTTTTTTTTGCTTTTACTCAACCTACTTGGCTCAAAAACTGACCCTTTCAGAATTTAGAAATGAAAAAGAGTTTTAAAAGACCAAAAATCTTGTCTCCATTTTCATTCACAGACTGAAAGAAAAGGGAAAGTCACATCTACTCTTTACCACAGGAGAATACAGAATTCAAAACCACTTTAACCATCTTTAACACATCTGCTGGTTTATGTAAACAGAGTATCTGAATTAACTATAGACATCAGTGTCCAGAATACAGAAAGATTGTATCTCAATTAAATATGACTTTCATGCTCTTCAGCTTTAGTTGTATTCAATCACCATACACATGTAGACTAACAAAAATCACAAAAATGCAGTTTTGCCTTGTCTCACTGATATTGAATATCCCTCCACTCCAGCAAGCACGGCCTCTCAGCCCAACATATTTCATATTGGTAGATGGAGGTGCTACAGAACAAATATTCTGCCAGAACCACTGTCTTGGTTAAACAGGGACAGAGTGGTGGCTGCATTGGTCTGAGCTAGAAAATAAACAGTGGTTCCAGTCTCTCTTGATTTGAAAGTTCACAACTGGTCTCATTTCCCTTCTCTCAGAACTTTCCCTTCCTCACCATTTCTCAGCACTTGGGTTCTACAGCTCAGAGCTCCTGCTCACAGTTGCCATGGAGAGGATAAGCTTGGTAGGAGCACTGGGGAGAGAAAAGAGACCAAGGAGTTTCAGATACTCCAGCAACCTGTCATAGGAGAGGGGAAAACATAGAACAAATCCCCACCCTTCCAGTAACACTCCACTAATTGACCTCAGAAAAGACTTTCAATTTTCCCCCCATAAAAATTTAAATTTTGGCTTCAAGTTCCACAAGCCAAGTCAAACCACACTGCTCTTACATGAAAGTCCATCTTTAGTAAAGTAGAACTGGGCTGGTTTTGCTTTCCAGATCATGAGTCACTGCAAAAACTTCTCAACATAAAGACCAGCTGGCAGTTATATACGATGTCCTGGGAGCAAGAGCACTCCTTAGAGAAGATACCTTCTCCTACATTTTCCTTCCTGCTGGAAACTTTGCCTTTTGACTGCCCTCAAACTCCCTGAGACCCTCCTATTTTGGTTTGGTTTGGTTTGAATAAACACGCACTTGCTAGCCCATATAATTTCTTTGCGCTACGCACGTTTCAAATGGGACCGTACAGCAAGAAATGAGTTTTTGTTAGATATCACTGAGAAAACTGGAAACAGTTGAAAATGTGTAAAAGAACCTTTTTTTGGTGTTCTTTCGTTCCTTTCACAGCAGAATGCAGAAACTGGATAGAGCTGAATGTTTGCCACAGCAATATCCAAACTGGTTCTTTAATTAAAAGTCAACCTCTTGGGAGAACATTTGCTCAGCTTCCACCAAAGAAAAAACAGCAGTAAAATGAAGGAGTTTAACATAAAATAAGAATATATTATGCAAAGCAGTGCCAAAATAGAAAAATCTAAATCTTTTTCTTTGGATGGGCCAAAATTAAAGGTTTTGACTTTTACAAAACACTTTCTTCCCTTTTAAAAACACCAACATGATAATCATGTTCCTAATATTCACAAGTCAAACATTCTCTTCCAGAAAAGTTTTCTAAAAGAATAAGATGCATTTGTAACTACTTATAGGTGCAGCTCCAATTTGAATATTGCTCTGCAGTAATCACACCTAACCCAAATTTATTTATTTAGTCTGGAGAAAAGAAAAAAACAGCCATAAATAAAACTTAAAAATTTAAAAACTAAACTAACATTACAAATGAGATATTCCAAGCACCAAAAGAGCTTTGGAAGTTGAAACACAAATGAAAAAAAATCACTGGTTATTAGACCAGATTCTGAGTGCACTCACATCACACAAATTCTCACACGTGTTCCTAAGTAAAGTTTGACTCCTGCCTTGCTTGTACAAAAGTAGGCTTTTATGTTTTTTTAAATCTATAAAACTTATGGCTGCTCCTTTTTTCAGTTTGCACACCTGTCAGCAGTACACTTTTAAATCAAACTAGGGGGTTCTCGACTGATTTTACATTAAGAATTTAATTTCCCTACATTATGGCCATCAGCACTCCCTCAGGAGCCAGGAATGCAAGCCCTCCAATGTTCTATGGAATCATTTTAACATTTGGATAACTAATGCAAATGCAAGACATGCAGCAGGTGAGGTCACTTGAAAAGGACTCAGAGACACAACTCTTTTGTGCCTAGAACCCTGACAAAGAAAAAAAACCAACAAAACCACAGGTAGCACAAACAAAATGATTGTCAGGAACAGTTAGACAATTTCTTGGGCCACACTCAGGATAAGCTGTAACTAATTTAAGAGGTTAGTGAGCCCTGAGAGCCAGCCCCAACACACTAAAATCCACATTTATTGACCCTACGCCTGTTCTGCGCAACACAACGAGCACTTACAGAATTTTACAGCAGATCTACAAAAAAAGTTTGCTCAATAAAGTCGTCGGCAGCACATTACCTTTTACTACACACATACTTTGATAAGGGCGAGGTATTTGCTGCTCAGAGCTTCTGAGGTGACTGACAAAGCTCTCTTCAGATAAACTGCCAATTTACAAGTCAATGCAGCAGAATCACCCCCGGATTTACTCCTTTGGCCTTCTACACAATTTCTTTGTTAAGAATTGTCTCCTACATTTTTTAAAGGCTGGCATGAGAACTAGTGATCCTTCCCTCTAGAGCACAAATCAAGGTGCAGATCACTAAATGGCAAAATAAGAGCACTGCCAGGTTTAATTTAGAGAAGAGGGTACCCCAGGTAAGATGTTTGGGAGGCTGGTAAATCTTCTCCCATGGCAGACAAAGAGGCTGCACATCTTAGTGTCGTATCTCAGTGTCTCCACTTAGACAATTCTTCAAGAGCATGAAAACGTGTTCGGATAAAAAATTACTACAGACACACCAAATACAGCACCTGGTCCCCAGCTAAACTCTCTTTCACTCTGAAGATAAAAGCACACTGTGAAGTAACTGGTTAACAGAAGCAATGGTCAATCCCTGCAAATGCTCAGACAAGTAAAATCCAACTAAGAGTATTATTTAATGTATTTTAAGATAAATATTTTGTCTCCCAACTCCAGTGTTGTGTATTTGTTTGTTTGACAGACTGATGATGATCTCAGCTGAAATCTAGATGTCTTCCTATCTAGTTATCTTCCTTAAACTAGTTTTCTGATGAAGAAAAATCGATAAACAAAAAACGAAGGACTTCTAGGCATCCTGATTAAACCCTTCTCTTTAAATTCTGCAACATAGGAAAAATCTTAGTCACTATAATGCAACAGTGACAAGCCTCAAATGGACAGGGAACGGCAAAAATGTTTAGTGATACAAGATATCCAGGATACCTATCCCAACAGTTCATCCACCTTCTGGGGATGCCAAGGGGTGAGAGGAAAGGGACATTATACACAGGCAAAATCCCTCTACCAAAAATACATCCAGCAGAATAAGAAAAAAAAAAATTGTTATTCACACAGTATGTTTTTAGTGTACCATGACTAAGTGGTATATTAAAGACATTTTATCTTTTCTAAGATTCTGCTTCTTTAAATAGTTTAACAATATTATTTTATAGTATAATAATATTAGTTTTACTACCATATTATAATAGAAAGTACTCCTACATCTAAGTTCAAGATAAATCATAAGCTCCCCATCAGAGGACAAAACCTGAGGCTTTCTTGGCCAGAGACATTGCTCGGTGATCTTTTAATTCCACGTAAGTTAGAAAAAACTGTAGCAAGTCCATCCCCCATTTAAGTGGGATGTGATTTACGTGTAAAAGCTTGGTTGGCAGGAGAGTTTGACTGGGATGGCAATTATTGAATACCCTGCTTTCAAAAACACCCTTCAGCCCCTAAGAGCACATCCTGGAAGTGGTTGTAACACGGGTTGCACTGACTGAGGGCAGGAAAGGGGAGAAGGATTGTTCATCATCTCTTCTGGTAAAAAGCCTGCACAGTTCTGTCAGGAGCCACTTCAAGCCAAGGCAGGAGACACTCCTTCGAGCCCTCCAGCTCAGCACAGGAACTTTGTCACCGTGTTGCACTTTGCCTGGCTCGAAGACAAGGACATGAAACAACTCCCCTGTGTCTAAACAGAGCTAAGGACCGACTGTGGCTCAGGGTGCACCCAAGTCCAACAGCTCTGGAGCCCCTGAAGGAACAGCAGGGACACAGCTCTGCAGCCCTGCCCTGCTCTGACCCCCGTCAGACACAGAGATCCCGATGAGAGACAAACCCTTCCTTGCCTGTCAATGCTGCTCTGGTGCCCGGCATCTCCTGCTGGATTATAAGACTGAGATTCCCACCAGTGCCACCCTGCACAGCCACGCTCCCAAAGCAGGTTTGTCCAGAATGAGGCATGGACTGAGCTGCCTGAATGAAAAGTTTGTACTTTCTTTGCAGAAGGGCAAGAGCATGTATGGGAGAGAGGGAAGGAGGGAGGGAGACCTTTAGGCAAACACTGAACTAATGAGAACCACCAGTAAATTGCCAAAATAACACACAAACGTTTTAACTCTCAAAAACTCAGTATAGAGCAAAAGCACCTAAGAAGAAAAATGCTTGCACTTACACTGCTCTTAAGAAAGTTAATTGAAATCATCCTGACCAAGCGAGAAATAAACAGATAAATTATCAAAATGGTTTCTGATACACCTAAATACCACATAAAACCTGTCTATACTTGTACAACAATGCACAGAGAGCTATCTTCTGATTTGCCAAAACACTTAGCACATTTGGAAAATGGCATACACCCATTCTCTGCAGAACTCATTTTAAACCTGGATGCTCATGCAAAAAATATTATCCTGACCTAGCCAGTTAAAATCATAAAAATATTATTTCCCTGACATAAGCACTCCCAAAAAAGTAATAAAAATGAAAGTTATCACAACTAAGTAGAAAATTGAGAGTTAAAAGTGAAGAGAGTATTTTAGAGTTTTTTTCCTTCTGTGAAGCCAGATATCAATCTTTATTTAAAAAAATTCAATTTGACTGCAGGACATTCCTGCAACAGGTAAACTAAAAATTTTAAAAATTTTAAAATTTATCTCTAAATAAATTTAGTAATGTATGTACTCATTGCGATTCATTTAGGTTCTGGAGCACATGGATATAAATTTAAAAAAAATATATAGACAAAAATACAGAGCTTTTTAAAGTACTCTTATGAAGTCACAGAGCTGATATCATTAACTCACCAAAATAAAAACAAATTGCACATTGAGCAGCCGGTACTTCCTCCTTTAAAAAAGTCATCAGCTAACTACTCGGAACTACATTCCTTTTTTAATTAAGATGCAATGCATTCACACCAACAACCTGTTCCTCCCCCTTCCAAACTGGCCAAATACTGGAACAACAGCAGTGCCTGCCATCCTGTAGCCCACATCATACCAGGTTACCTACAAGTTGAACTACTCTCCTGGTTCAGAGAGTTAAAAAAAAAAAAAAAAGAAAATAAAAATTAAAAAAAAATAAAATATTCTAAGCTTGAACTCCATTCTGGAACAAGTTCAAATAAATCCAAAGTGCTTAAGTTTAAATAAAAGAATTTTTGAAGCTTGGTGAATGAACCAATTAAGGACAAACATAAATGCAGGCCTTAAAATTTTCACAAATCTTCCATTAGAATAAAAAAAAAAATCACAATTATATTTAATGAATTTTAACCCCAACACGACTTTTAAAGGTTGCCATATCTTAAGATAAACGCAGTATTTCAATGCAAGACCTCTGACTCAACCCCCACCTTTTAATCTTTGTGTTGAACTCAAACTAGGTTTACATCCTTGCAATGAGGCCCTGTGCACTTTTCCTCAAACTATAACAATGCAATCTCCATTTTGAACAATGCACCTAATTTCCCTCCTTGGAAAGCTACTTTTGTCTTAAAGCCAGTCGATGTTGGATGCAGTTATAGGTCTGATGTCAAGATCCTGAAAATTCTCGGTGCTTATAGTTTTTTGGTTTTTTAAGCCCCTTCAACTTACACGCGCTTCCTTTCCTTTCAACATCAAGTTGTATTTGCAAGCGCAAGCCAGCCTTTCCTGCATTTAATTGAAAAGATCTCTTTGCAAGGCATGCCCCTCGTTTCCCCCGTTTTTAAATTCAAAGTGAATGCCCCACAACACTTTTGACACTGTTTGCAACACGCCCCGGTGGATCGCGCATTTCTGCGGTTCCCCGTGAATATTTGCAAAGCATCCCCTTGTTCCTGCGAGTGCCGCCCGCCCTCCCCGCTCCTCTCCGTGCGTGCGTTTGTGAGCATCTTCCAATGCTCCCCGCGTCCCCGGGGCTGCCAGCGGTTATTTGCATCCCCCTCTCCCTGGGAGAGCTTGCGGGCATCCCTCACATCCTCGCATGCGAGCGCGGACCGTATCTGCCAACCTAGAGGGAGCATGTGGGGTGCCCTCGACTTGTTTGAGTTCGCCCACGGACTCTCTACCTGGGGTGCTGCTGTAGGTGCTGTGGCTCCTGAAGCTGCTCTCAGTGCAATAACTGGCATCGTCTTCATCCTCCATCTCTTCGGGGTAGTCGGAGTCGTCGTCGTCCTCCTCCTCCATTATCTCCTCCTCCTCTTCCTCCTCGGAGTCCTGGTTATCCTCGGGGTCTCCCTCCTCCTCCTCCTCGGACACCATGCTCTCCTCCTCCTCCTCGCTCTCATGATCGTCGTACACCACTTTGCTGATGCTCCTCCTGGACGAGGCAGCCCTGCCTTGGCTGTTGCAGCTGCCTCCTGCGCCTCCTCCTCCCCCTGCTCCTGCCGCCCCGGCCCTGCCCCTGCCCTTACCGCCGCTGCCTCCCCCACCGGGGGTGCCGCCGCCGCCGCCGCCGCCCGCCTTCCTCTTGCCGCCCCCCCTGGGCGAGGCGGCGGCGGGCGACGAGGCCTGGGCAGCGCCGGCTCCCTTCTGCTTGGGCCCCGCCGTCTCCGCCTGGGCCGCNCCGCCGCCAGGGGGCGCGCCCGCCGCGGCCGTGAGGGAGCCGCCGCGATGGGGCGGCCCCGCGACCCCCGGAGCCGGCACCGAGCCCGGCACCGACAGCAAACCGGACCGAACCCGGCACCGGGCACCGACACCGCTACCGGCATCGACCCCAGGCATCGACAGCGGCGCCGATCCCCAATCCAAATCGAAGCCGGCTCCGATCGCAGGCACCGGCACCGCTCCTCGCCCCTTTATGCTCCGCTTGCCCCTTTCCCCTCCGCCTGCCCCAGCTCACGGTCCCGACACCGCCGCTCCCTCCCCCGGACTCGCCCTCTCCCCACACCAGAGTGGCAGGGCCCGTGGCCGGGATCTCTCCCAGGGCTGGACCCGCGCCCCAAGCGAGCCCCTGGGCCCATCGGGAACAGCTCTGAGCGAGGTGCGCGCTGGGCAGGGGCTCCTCACCGGGGTCTGTATTCCCCCCCAAATCAGAGTCCCGGGTGTCCCCTCAGGAGAGGCTCCCCTCGGCCGTCGGCACCAAAAGCAGCTCCCCTGACCGCTGACACTCATCTCTGGCCGTGCTTTGACTCCTCACTCGTTAAACCCCTTTTACAGCTCACCCTTACACAGCCAGCGCCCGTGTAAAGCAAACCCTGAGATCACATAGGGACCCACCATCACCGTTTTTGTCCATCCACTTTCTCTATTCTCTGTTTTCAATTCTCTGGAGCACTGGGAAAGAGGTGAGCTCCTTCTGCTTTGTATTCCCTCTGGTGGTCTCATTTGCTAGAGCCCACAAAGAGCTAAAAATCAACCAAAAACAGTTGCACAATTGGGTTTCCAATGCCACCGCTTGAATTCAGGATATCAGTTTCATAAGCAAAAGCAGTACAAACTGAAAGCCAGCCCAAGGCACACAAACATCTTGTATTTCTTACAACCACCCTTCCTTTTCATTGTTAGACTGAGACAGCTTCGGGATTTCAGACAGGTAGAAGTCTTATCATTGGAAAATCAGTCTATTAACATGTTCATTTCTTTCAGTCATTTGCTTATACTTCTGAGGAAGGTAAAACCCAACACTGGTTATGCCACAAACATGGCAGCGCCATGTCCAATGTGTCATTTAATTTGCATTCTTCTATAGTAATTTTTGAAGTCCTTTTGTTCATTAACTTGTTGTTCAGGCCGAGCACCTCATTAAACCCAGAAACCTGCCACAGCATCAAGTACACAACAATGGCAGCAGGGTTTAGCCCAATTGCACTCTATCCAGCTTTTTATCTGCAGCTCTTTCATATTCAGTGTTGCAGCTGCACAGGCTCAAAGCCCTGATCTAAACACAGGATGACACCCACGGCGGCAGCCAACATTGTCCAACCCCATTTACACCTTTCTACTCAATTTGTATTCTGAACCTTTCCAAGTTACCTTTAGGTCGCTTATGTCGGGCTGATTTTTGCTACAGAGGCTGCAGAAGATTGTGGTAACTCTTTCAATACACGAATACACAAACACACATTTTCCATTATCTCCTGGTATCCTGGGAAAACCACCTATGCATTCTGCCATCTATCCACCGAGAATCAAGCAAAGGTACCCAGAGCACCTACTGCACCAATCACAGAGCCTGCAGCATTGTGAGAGCATTAACACCTCTGAAATACAGCGGGGTTTGTGTACTTGTGGTAGAGCAAAGGGGCTGAGAATCATGTGCTTTTGAACTGTGAACCAGAGTATCTGTCTCTTAATCCCATCCCTTATCAGTTGGTGATGTGGAAGTGCTTACGGAATAGGACTTGATAATTTTCATTTTATAGGTGGAGAAATGGGTGCACTGAGAGGTATGTTACCCTCAAGGACAGGGTATAAATTAGTCCTTTCCAATACACAGCTCAGGACAGAGAAATCAACCCCAAAACCTGCCCATTCCACTCAGAGTAGAACATATGATTTGGAAGTTGGAGCTCCTATTTGGAGACTGCTGCTAGAGTTAAACGAGCATATTTATAAGTGAATTGAATACAGGAGGAAGAGGAATTTTTGGGTGGAGGCCCTACCCTGCTTCCATCCTTAGGACAGATGGAGAAAAAGCCTCCTTTCACAAGGCACTTTGGAGAAGATGAATAGCCCAGTTGTTCCAAGCTGTTGTCTGGGTGGGTTCCTTTCTCCAAGGAAAAGGGAAAGAACTTAACCTACAGCTGGATGGCATTCAGCACAAGTGAGCATATGCTCTCACTTAAATTATTGAGACTCTTTTGTCCAGTCCTTCACTCCAAACTATTTCACAACTTGTGTTAGCAATTGCATTCAGGTGTTCAGCTCTCAAATCAGTTCCACGAACATTTTTCTAAGACACCACGGCGTTGCTGAGTGATGTTACACTCTAGAGCCCAGCAGTAGACTGGAAGTCAGGTGTTGGAAGGAAGGGCTTACGTGACTTTTGCTGAGGTAATTCAATATAGTTCCAAGTGCCATTTTATTTAGATGATGAAAACCAAAGTATATCAATATACTGATATGCTGAATTCTACTAATATTCAATCACAGCATTAGTAAAAATAAGTAAAAATGACATCGTATTTGCTGTTCTGAAAATGTACTGATTATCTTGTCCCCAACAATCTGTCCTGTATTTAACTCCAGAAAAGCCAGCAGTATGTTTCTGTCCCATTTTTCCCGATTCCAGATGAACAGTCCCACAAGTATCTTGTGACAAGTCAGCTTTAAATGAATGCCCCATCAGAAGAATAATTCAACAGATACCTGTAAAATCTTCAACAAATGTTGTTTACATAAAACTTTAGTTCATCACTTTATATTTCAAAGAGTCAAAACCAATCTAAGAAATACTTTGAAATGCTAGAATTCAAGCAGTATAGGTGACATCAACTAAGTTGAGGCGCTCAGTAGTTGAAAAAATACTTACAGAAAACAAACTGATGAAGGTAAGAATGTTCTTTTAAATTCAAGATAAGTTTTCTTGTCCAAAATATTGAAAGCAACTATTACCAGTGTCCAGAAGCCCGCTCTGTATAAATCTTCAGTTGCCACTGCAGGGTTGGTTTTTTTTTTTAAGACTACTACATACATTCGGTACTGACAATGTATAAATGCAACTGAAACATGTCACTTTCCAAAGTGACTCGAGCCTTTTAACTGTGTGTGCAGCTCTTTCCAAGTTATGTCCCCAGCGCTTCTGCCACAACCATCTCATGTTTAGCCAAGAATCATGTGGTATTTTAGGAAGTTCTCATGATCATAAATCAAAATTCTACATGAAAATATAAGCAAACATCCAGCTTCTCATCCAGTCAAAAAGAGAGTTTTTAATACACAAGGTTCGAACTTACAACTCCCATGTAGCTACAGAGTAACCAGGCTCCTCCCATGTAGAAAACAACATTTGATGGCCCCAATATGGAGTGCTAATACATCCTTGTCATAAAAGGAATCAATACAAAATAAATGTGTTAATGAATTTCAAATTCAAATGATTTCCAGCACTTCAATGGAATAGGTCTGAGATTCTCTCAGGTGGTTCAGTCTTTGTAATTCCTGCAAACTTCCTTCAATCTTGTTGAGTTCTGAGTAGAACCGTACCTGAAAAGAAGAAAATAGAGACATTTATAGTAAAAGACATTTTAATTCTTTTCATACATCATCATACTGTGGAACTATCCGTGGTTCTACAGAGTTTAAGATACTTAAACCAAACAAAACAGCTTTTGAAATCCAAATGAGACAGAGGCAACTGCAATTTGTGCTCAGGAAGGCACACACAGAGGAGGACACGCATTATTTAATTCACTATATAATTTGTTGTTGTCCGTCTCCCTCCTTTCTCAACATCCATATTCTGAATCTAACTGAAAATCAAATAATTCTCCCAGAGGATGCAACTTACTTGGGCTCTCACAAACTTATGCAGGTTTGAAAGCAACTCCTTAGCTTCTGGAAGCATCACCATGACAGTGAATTGAGCATCAAGCAACAGGCACATCCAATCCATGATCTGAAGACAAACAAGAAAAGTACACTTACACTTCCCAGTCTGGAAATAACACACATTTGGCTTTAAAAGCTCAACTATGAGATATTAACTTTTAATGCAAAATGCATGGGCTCATATTTTCAGGCATATTTTAAGGTATATCTGGGTTTTGATTGTTGAAGTGTTACATCTGACTTCATACAGGTTACATTGACAGACAGTACTTTGTAGAATGAATGTAGACGTCAGTTGATTTTGGATATTCCCAACTACTCACAGTTACACACCCCAGAAAGGGAAGGAAGTACAGCTCTTAGAATGAGCTGCTCACCTGATTTATTGTGGGAGAGCGTATTCCAGGAAGAGTGGTGTTAACTTTTTCACTGCATTTCACATACAGGTAATATAAATACCTGAGAAATAGCTGAAAGTAGAAAAGTCAGAATATTTGTAAAGGACAAACAATAGACCAAGGGGTTTTGTCCTGCACATGGTAATATTCATAAGGATTTTTATAAATTTATGTTTTGAATGCAACATAGATGCCTGTATACTACACAATGAAAACAAGTTTTATGGTTCTCTTACACCAGCCATAGCTGGATGTTTAAAAATTCTCAGCAATATTCAGTGTAAATTACATTCAGGGTAATCACTGTTCCAGGAGATGCGTCAGAGCTAAGAACAGCTTTGTTTTGATGTGGGGGGTTTTCTGAAATCACTGGAAAATCACACATATGCTCAGGTATACACAATTCTTGAATTTGTATTTCAGATTTTTGAGAAACGGGGGAGTGTGGTGGGGTTTTTTCCTAAACTGAGGGGGCCTAAATTTGTATTACATTTGAGATTATACAGAGTTTGTTTCTTATATTTTCTAAACTTCTGTTTCTGATAGAACTGACTAAATTAGCGTGTCTTTTTCCTTCCTTAAAAAACATCTAAGTCAAGCAAAGGTGTAATTACTTGCTAACAGAATATGAACATTTTCAAGATATGCTGGGTCGTAAAGAAAGTTTCTTACTTACATCTTCTAAAATAAGCAAGGACTACAAATATCAAGAAAATTACTTAAGTATGCGGAAAAATGTGATATTCCTTAATGTTATATCTTATTAGGCATCCTAATTTGATTTTCATGCATTAGTTTGTTATTCAGACTCCTGGAAGCATGGTGAATTTCTCATATACAATAGAAAAACTCTCTTCCCTTTCCTTCATCATGAAAAATAAGTGTTTTTACACTTTTTAATGTTAAAATACTTACAATAGCTTGTTGAGCTGGAAGATTTTTCAGGTGTGGCAAAAGAAATGTTTCAGTGTAAGCTGAATGGAGAACAGCATTTCTGTGCAGTGCTATTAAGGAAATAACATGGCAGAAAAAATACCAGTTTCTACAAACCACAGTGAATTCTAAAGAAAATATTTCTCCAGGTTTTTGAGACAAGTTCTATTTGAATCTTATTTCTATCATGAAATATCTACAGCAACTGAACCATCATGATAGATTTAACTTGAACAGTTCTGTCCACTACAAGGGTGTAACTGCCTGATGTGTTTTAACAGGCAAATAGCCAAAGCACTGATACCTCTTAAGTAGAGAAAAATTATTGCCAAAGTGTAATAAAACTAAGTTTAAATTGGTGTAGATACATTCTAAAAGTGAAATGTTTCTATTTATATTTTAAACAGTTTTTCTACTGAGTAGGAACTGCTCTTACGAGAACTCAGAAACTTTCAGCAATAACAGAGGATGTGCCTTTTGGCAATCCCAAATATAAACCCCCACAGCACATGCAATGCTCTGGCTTCCCTTCCCCACGCAGAGGATACAGCAATGCTGCCTTCTGAAGCCCAACAGGGCAGGATTCACCTTTGCTCCTGAAATGGCTTTCCTTTGGGTATTTGGTGTCACACATGTCCTGGTCCATCTCTGCACCGAAACCATTTTCTACAATTTCAGTCTTAACTTCTTTATCGTCCAATTCAACATCAATGTAACAGATCACAGAATCTACATTTACATCTATACTTTGAAGATTGGCTTCACTTAGGCTGTGGAAGAAAATTTCAGACATTTTACACTTTTAATCATTAGTTTTAAAATCTGCAATGCCATCAACACACATAATGAACTCTTTGAAGCTTATTATGAGAACAAAAACAGAGTAAAATTTGGTGAAGAAAACAAAGGAAAGTCTGATTTCAAGTTACCTTAAAAATGCCTTCAGGCAGGTATAAGTAACTTCTTCAGGAATATCTGGAAACCGTTCTAGGCAGATTTGCAAGAGATGCATATCTTTTTTTTCCAAAGCAACAGCCATTAAATCTGGACATAAACTATAAGAATATGGAATTAATAGGTTGCACAGTTCACACTGAGAACTACATTGACGACTGAGGTAATGGTACTAATCTTCCTCCCCAGATGGATTTTTAGGTAAAACATCAACTTCATCAGAAAATAAGCACCTTTGGTATTAAATTCTGATAATTCAAGGGCAGCTTATAAAGAACTTTATTTCTACTTATTTTAATTTTAAAGACTACTCCTTACACTTGAAAAAATGCAGAATCACTACCTGTAGGACAAGTCATGGGTTTCAACGATCTTCTGCAGGAAATTTTGAGGGTAGTACTTTGGATTTCTTTTACATCTGTCTGTAAGGGCAGTGACCACACAGCCAATGGTGGCTTGCAGATCTGGGGCTGGTGCTTTTGCCACCATTTTTTTCAATTCGGTTTCCAACACATAATTAGAAGCACCCTGGAAAAGACAAATACCGTGCAACTCAGAAGTACAAGGCACATGTTTGGGAACTGCCCTGTAGAAGCAGACTTATTTTGGAATTCAAGTAACAAAAATTTACAAAAATCCCTCACCACTCTGTGTTTTGATAGGATAGCTTCTCTCAAGCATGAAAGAGCCAATGAGAATATTCCTCATTCTGAACTCAGGCAAGCAGTAACTGCTCATGGATTTTTCACCTGTTACATCAGTGACAATACCAAGGTGTTCAGCCACAGGTGAACTGTAGGTAAGTCTCCCTTCCTGTGTGACCTATCATAGCACTTGCAGCAAGTTCTAGAAAGGAATTAAAGAGCTTATTGCTGTATTTGCAGTGGAATTCCTGACAATTTCTCCCACTTCCCACAGCCAAAATGCCTTCAACGAAATTAAAGCCATAAATAAGAACCTAAACAAGCGAAGTTCAGATGAAATATCCTCCCTTATTTACTGTAAGAGACTGCCATTAAAAATGAATATATTTGTGCAAGTTTCCAGAACTCAGCTGTTATAAGCCCTGTACTGTACAGTTCTCAAAACGCTCCTATGACAAAACTTAATTTCATCATACCCAAATGCTGTTCTTGCACAATAATGATAATAACAACATTCTTCACCTCACCTGTTCAAGGCAGCTTGGTCAACCTGCTATGTGCAAGAGGACATGGAAAGAGGTAACAGCTTAAGAGACATTAAGAATATTCTGATAGTGTCTGAACACTACTTGAGGATATTTGGGTTACTTACTTTGAAATTTAGTAAGCGCTGCCCAACTGATAAGGTCTCTGGCTGTTCTTGAGCAACAGTGCTCCTTCTTGATCTTAACTGTGGTAAAGAAAAACACAGAGTTATTATTCAGCTCCAAAATATTTAAGGATTTCAAGCAAGATAACGGGACTCTTCCACGTGTCAACCTTCTGTCCAGACTATGATTACTAACTCCAGTTCCAGAAACAGTGTTAGAAACAATCAGTAACAGATAAAATGAGATTTCTTTCTGCTGCAACACCTAAAAGTAGCAGCATGGGGAAGAGACAAGACAAACAACCACTTCAAACGACACTACTGCTTACTCACATTCATTCTGGACTCTGCTTTCAGAGCTACAGACTCCTGGGACTGAAAGGAAACCACCAGCTCTTCATCTTCCAGGGTATTCCAGTTCAGAAACAAGGACACATCTGGAACACACAAATGAAACTACATGAAGATAACACTTACAGCACATTTATTGAAGTATGAATATTGTATCAACTTCTTATGCTAATAGATACTTTCTGAACTATAATGCAAGTCATTTTATGCCAAGAAAGTTGCCAGTTTTATTTCAGCAGAAGGTAATTTTATGACCTTTTTTATACTGTTTTTCCATTTTGCCTCTGGGAGCAAGGGAAGTAAGTTATTACACAATTTATCCTGAGCATTACTAGCAATGTTTTACAATGCGGTGTTTAATTTAAACCACTATGACAGAGCAATTTTAAACTGAAGTTCACAGACTAAGGTTTGACATTGCTCTATCCAATTACAAACTCTTTGGAAATACTTTTTAGGAAGCAGCACTTGACTTTGTTATCAGTATTTGTCACCAGCATTCCAGTGTTCTCAGTAATTCCAGTATCCGAATGACAACCCAGGTTAAGTGAAGCCACAATAAATTCAGACATTTGTTTGCTTTGGTGTTTCCAGCACCAGTAAATTTAACAGCCAGGAACACAGTACAGTGTGAAGTTGCTTCAAGCTGTTTGGATTAAATTAATTTTATAGGACTGTGTTAAAATAATTTTTATACAATTTCAGATATCTTCCTTTCACAAGATCTTTACACTGTAATTATTAAAAAAAAAAAAAATCTTACCAGGGGTTTGACTGTCCTTGAGCTTTCCCACAGCAGCTGCCAAGGATGATGTTTCACACTTGTACATAATTACAGTCAGCACTTTCCCATGAATTAGAAAAAATTTTTCCTCATAACACCACAACTGCAAAATATTAAAATATGTCATTACTGAGATGAGCAGAAAAGTGAGTTCCTGCACTGATATGTAACTCCTTACTGCAAACTTCAACTGCAAGTCAGTGATCAGATTATTTTAAATGATTTTTGGTAGGTTTAACATTTGTTAGCAAACCCTATCATTAACTGCTGATTTTAAATACAGAAATTAGAAGTGTTGAGTATTTTTCCAGGGATGCCCTAAAATACAGTGGCTGCTCCAAGGCATTAAGTCCACTGAAAATTTCCCTTTTTAAGTTTGCTCTTGTGCAATTTTAAGACAAAGGCAGTCAGCTGTTCTGGTTCACTAGTGCATTTATTCCTTAGGTGCCATTTTACCTATTTGACTCTTGAATAGCTTGAAGTGCTGTACAGGTGTTCACAAAATCATTTAGGCCTTCAACTGCAAATTGCCTGAACAGAACAGACACTGCTGAGTTTTGTGTTTGGTGATTTTATTCACACCAAATAATCATGACCACAAGAAGTGACAAAGTGCTAAATTATCACAAATTCCTACAGGTCACCATTCTCCCAATGAATATTCTGACAGAAACAGCTCATCAACTGGTCATTATTAATTTTGCTCCAGAAGCAGCAGAGCTCTGCAGCCCAACACTCCCTTCCCTGCTGTCAAATGCACAAAGCTCAAGGACCCCAAACCCACAGCTGAGCTTTACCTGGCCGCTGGTTCCCAGGGGCAACTCCTTTGAGGTTTGCAAGGTCTGAAATTTTGTATTCCATATGGTCAGGCACTCTGAGGGAAGTAAGAGACAGATGAGACCGAAAAGCAACATAAGCGCTACATTTGCCTTTGCTACTTTCAGTTCCAAACACTGGAGGAAACAAAAATAACTGCTTCAAAACAGTTCAGGCAGTATTTAGCATTAGGAATGACATCACTCAGGTTAAATCTCAACTTAAAGAAAAGTTTTCCAGCAAACGGCTTTAAATTGGGAGATGGGACGAGAGGGACAGCACAATTTTCACACCCAGTGCTTTGCTGAAGGAAATTCTAGACCTTCCAACGTCTTAATACGATTTTTCAACTTACCCCTGGGTTCTTTCCCAGGTGCAGCAAGACCGCCCAACACAGCAACGTGGTCTTTGTCCAGGACAACTAAAGATGTTCCTTTCAGAACAGCTCCAGATACTGAAAGCTTCAGTAATAGTGATTTGGACAAAATTTCTTCTTCTTCTTCTTCCTCTTCTTCTTCAGTATCTTGCCACAGAGGTATCAGAACCTGGTACACAGAGTCATTGGAATCTGTCAAAAGAAAAATAATAATCACTCTCTTACAATTGTTTTTTGTGGAAAAAACCTGTTTGATATCATATGGCAAAAGAACATCCAAAAAGAACAATATCCGGTGAATGCTAAAAGAAGAATTAATGAAGGATATTTAAAGGACTTATGATCCAAAGCAGCAAAATAAAGGTACAGCAAAAAAGGTGTATTGAGATCAGCAGTGTACAAGTGATCACAGGTAGGAACAGCTGGCCTTTGCAACCATTAAAGTATCAAGATTCTTTAATTACTACTTGTAGCTGTTTTAGGAAGTTTAAAAAACTAAAAGTATTAAACAGCAATTCATAAATATGAACATTTTATGTCCTTTCATACAATTCTTTGCTTCATTATCACAACCCATTAACAAATATAACTTACACAAACACAGAAGTGTGACGGTTTGGTTTGTTATATGTGCTGTGAAACACAGTGGCTTGGCTGATTCCTGTTGGTCAAGCTTGTATCTGTGTAGACTACTCAGCTTAGGTTTCTGTACATAGACAAAAAAATCCCCATCCTAAAATAAAAAAGAAAAGAAAATTTTCCCTTAATTTACACAAAGAAGATGTAACAAATTCCAATATCAGTACTGCTTAACTTTGGAAGTTGTGCAAAATTAGGAAACTATGTTTTCAATAGGACATACAGAATAATTTGGAACAGTCTGCAGACTAACAAGTCAAGAAAATTCTTAGTTGCAACAAATGGATTTACAAAAAGAAGCATTTGCATAAAGACAGATTCCTGTATAATTCCTTTTTTAAAGACATACATCTTATTCAGTAGTTCTTCACAATGAGCAATGAAAAGTCACACAATATCTACTGTACTTCATCTTATTAAATGTTCTCTGCAGTTCTGAGAGCCCAGCTTCTCAGCCCTGAATGCAACACAACTTCCATTTAACTGCTGTATTGATTAAATCAGGATAATGATTCCACTAAGAGCTCTTAAAATCAAATGAAACCGGTGATGGATTTTGAAAAAAGTACTCAGGTTTTCTGCTATGAGCGCTTTTAAGATAAAAAGTATTTAACTCACTTTCTCAGTAGTGAAAATTAAGACAGGTTGTTGGCCTTCCATAAAAGCTCCACTCCACCTAAAATCAGAAAGCTGGATGAATATCCTCCAAATTCTAGGTTTATACATAAAAGTCTCATCACTATTCTTTAAGCATCTTCTAATTTTTAGGAAGTCTTTATAAATAACTCTAAGATTTTAAAAACAATGTGTTGGACAAAAACATCCAACCCCACGATCTTGGTCTTTGATTTCCCCCCCTCTCCTTAAAAGAGGGGACAACTTTCATCATCACAGTCAATTCCTCCGAGCAAGAATCATCACAAAGTGGCATCACTTACCTGATGGCTTCATCTGAGATGATGTTTTCAATCTCCTGCTGAGGGGCTTCCAAGAGCACATCCAGCGTCCGAACCGCTCCTCCCCTGAACAGCACCAGCGGCCCCGCGTGGGGCAGGGAATGGATCCTGTACACATCTGCTGAGAGCTGCAAGAACAAAACAAATCTCTGTTCTCTGCTCCACTACCCTGAAAACTCAGTGCTTTAGTCATTATTCTAACTTTTTTCCAATGAACTTCTAACAGAAAGTGAACCTTTAAGATTCTTAATAGCGTGGATCTTGTAGTTGCTGATTTGCTGAAATGCCACAAAAAATGCAAATCACTACCCAACAAAAAGCCAGGAAAATGTCCTGATGAGCATCACATTCCAGAAAAAACATGACAGAGGCCAGGAGGTCACACAACTGCTCTACAGCAACACACAAAGTGATGTTTAACACATCAACCAGCAGAACACGAAGATCTGTCATTGCACACAATTCATCATCTTCAGAAAGTCCTCAGAAATGCTGGCCTTGGCATAACAGAACAATCACTTTAAGAGAAACACTCTGATGATCAAAGTCAGTGTAAGTGGATTCCTTGCAATACTCCACAACATCACGAAGCACAAATTAAGCTAAAATGTGATATGGCCAATAGTATGAAAATCAGAGCGCTTTTTCCCTCCACCAGGATCCAAAACACATAGAAGAGAACATATGAAGGAGACTCACTGTTGCTTTAAAGGCTTTGTCCAAGTTAATGTCTTCGTTCTTCCATATTCTTAAAACCTTTAAGAGAAGCATCATTTTTAAGTAAAACAGTAACACACAGACTTCTCAGCACTCAAAATACCAGCAACTGCAACAGGAGGAAAACGCACAGGGAGTATTCGGAGTGCGAATTGCCTCAGGGAGGAGCAGAAACAGCAGGAATAGAAACCAAGCTCAGAACTCCTGAATTGGAAAGAAAGGACAGGAAAGAATAAAGAAAAAGACACAGCAGAGCTCTGAATGAAAGTAGATCAAAGTGGCGGAGACAGGTGAGATACAGATGGCCTGATTTTCACAAGCAATGCAAAGCCAGGAGTGATATTTCATCAACAACACTGAAAAGCCAAAGGCTCAGCATGATCTAAGGAAATGCTACACACACAGAGAGAAACTTTCAACTGTGAAACAAGAGCAGAAAAACAAGGCTGGGGGTGTGAATTATTGTAACCATTCCAGCACCATCATGCAGCTGTAAATGTCACCCAGGCTGCAACAGGGGAAACAACTCCTCCTTAGGGAGTGCATGCATGAGGCACTGAGAATCTCCTGTGCCTAAAGGGCCGCCAGACCAGCACAGAAGCTGCTCACGTCACCGGAGTGCCGAGGGCTCCCCACACTTCCAACCAGAAATGTCACACTGCTGATTTTTCCCTACCTACATTCCCTCGGGAGGAACCACCAAACCCTTTTTCCCCCTGAAGATGGATGAAGGCTCTCACCTTGTCGTCATGAACTGCAATGTACTCGTGGGTTTCAAAGTTGCACACGACAGGACAGGTGAGAATCTGCCCGTGTTTGACCGACCAACAGCCCAGGGGCTTCTGATCCGAAATCTACAGTCAGAACAAAGACACTGCAATTAAAACGTAACATATGAAAGATCACTTTGGGGACTTCTCTCGTGACAGAAAGGAAAGGCGAGGCAGCCACATCTGACCTGAATGAGAATATTAAAATATAGAAACTGCTACACTCAGAAGTTCCTCTTGAGCATTCCCGTTTCCACCTCTAACACCAACAATTTCAGAATAACAGAAAGAGCTCTACATTAATTAGATTTCTTTTCATGTAAGAAATAACTTTGATCTGTTACAGTCTGAAGGACTTATGTCATGAAGCACAGGTACAAGGCACCAGTGTATCACCTTTACCAGTTAATATCACCTTTTTTCAAAGGGCAGATATTAATTTTATCACTAGTGTAATTTGTTTTTCCTGACTAATACAATGACACACAGACTTGTGCTTTTTTCTCTATTTCAAGGTGAGTTATTGAGATCAAGAGCACTGGATTTTGCAGTCTGAACTCCTGCTCTGTGTGATTCACACCCGACTGCTGCAAGGGCACTCATCCCCCTCTCCTCACTCTGGAGTACACTAAGTGTATTTACAGCACGGTTGTGCTGTCACATGTGGCCTTGGCAGTGAGAATAAACAACCCAAGGGAGGTTGATCATCAACTCACTCAGATCATGGAATGGTCTGGGTTGAAGCAACTTTAGATCACCAAGTCCCCCCCCTCGCCATGGCAGGGACACCTTCCACTGTCCCAGGGTGCTCCAAGCCCTGTCCCACCCGGCCTTGGACACTCGCAGGGATCCAGGGGCAGCCACAGCTGCTCTGGGCACC